>VWYH01003732.1:2318822-2354182 GCA_013399365.1 Pampusana beccarii | reverse complement strand
AAAAAAAAAAAAAAAAAAAGAAATTACATTTCCCACCCTGGGATTATCATTCCTACGAAGGGCATTTCGAACATTCATACAATTGTTAGCTGAGTCAACAGAGCAGCTAAAGCAAAGCCCAGAACGTCTCTAAGGCTGGAGAAGATGCCAGGTGTAGTTTTGTACAGACTGAAGGCTGTGAGACCTGCAAAGCTGAGCACCTGTGGGTGTGCGTGGACACAGTCCTTTGCCATGGGTAACTGCACAGTCTACAGACAGTTTGTAGGTTTCTAAGAATACAGGTTGCTCTGTCGAAGGACAACCCCCCCATCAGTTCTTTTAATAGAAGTTGGTCTTGGAAAACATCTGAAAATCCCCCAGGGCCTGAAGCATCTCGCTGTGAAAGCCAACCGAGATTTTGATCTTAGCAGCAGTAATGGAGATGGGCATTTTGGAAATGGGGATGGTTTAGTGTAGAGCAGACAAGGGCTTTTGAACTCTTGCTGCACTTAGATTTTGCCTCCCCCAGGGTGCAGATATCAGGAGCTGAAGGCGAGTGTGGTTGGATGATCCCCCTTGTGCACTGATGCTCTTGGTGCCGTTTAAACTCACAGGACAAATGCAGATTGCGTTTTCCCCTGCATTTTGTTGATGTATAAATGACAGCTGTCATTTTGTTTCTTTATCAAACCAGCGTGTTTTATGAAATCTGTCTTGTCTGACATCGCTCTTCTGAAGACTGCTGATGGAAAATAGTCTTGTAATTTTACTTGTTATATTGCTGGAAAGTCATTTGTGTATTTAGAAGGGAGTGTAAAAGTAAAGAAACCACTGAGTGCAGAAGTTCTTAATGGCTTTAGAGGAGCTGGATGTGATCTCATCGTCTTTATAAAAGAAAAGGTTCCTGGGTGTGCATTGAGTGCCCTGGTAGGGAGCTCATTGCTTTTGTATGGACATTGCCAACCGAAGAGTCACCTTCCATACTGGCTCCACTTGGTCTCCAACAGTAGGAAAATTAACACTAAAAACTACTTTCATGGATTTCCCCCATTTCTCACTAATCCTCCAAGCTATATCTGAGGCGATGCATGCTTTTGTTTTCTACTGACTGCAACCCCAGCAAAAAGGCTTCTAAAGGACTATGAATGAGAATGTGTTGGAAGCTCTTGGATGTTGAGTTATTCAGCATCTAATCCCAAGAGGAATGCTGGCCAGTGTCCAACCAGCCGCCGTCTGACGGGGATGCAGGTTGGCCGAGCGTTTGTCATGGGATCTTGTAATGGACTCTAGGAATTAGGAAATTAATGAGGGGCTCTGACCAGTCTGGGCATCTTGTGATATCCACAAGTCTGCTAGCACACAGGGCTAATTTTGTCTGTTTTCCTGTCTGCAAAATTTATATGGTGTTTGCTGCTGAACTCACTGAGGTGTTCTAATAGGGGAAGAATACTGCAAAATGGTTTGTGCTTCTCTGCTGAAAGGTGGTGAAAAGTAACAGCATAAAATAACCAGGTAGAAAACCACCAAGGACCCCAGTGGGGGAAACTTGCTTGTACAAATTGGCTTCAAGGAGGCTATTTGTATCAGTAAGAGCTTTCTGGAGAGGCCTCTTCTCTTACAAATAAACCACAGCTGCCTGAGTGTGCTTGTTGGCTTCTGAAGCGTTAGATGTGCACTAAACCATTTCCCTCTTCTCTTTGTCTCTTTTATTCATAGGGTCACCCTGGCAAGGAAGGTCCTCCTGGAGAGAAGGGGAGTCAGGTAGGTGTCAACGAGACCCTCGTCGCCGTTGAGGGGAAGGTCACGGTCGCTGGGTGGAGACATGGGTGTGAAAACTGAAACCGTGAACAGAAACTGTCTCTTAATCAGACAAAAATATCCTTCGTGACACAGGGAATGCAGAAAATAACTCTTTTTGTATTCCTAGTCTTCCTTTTTCTTCCCCTCCCCCTCAAAGTCCCTCTTTAACAATATATTTGGGAATATTGCTGGAGGGTAGAGCCCTTGAATTATACAGTCGTCCGTCTGTCCAGGAGATTTACCATCTGCTTTCCCGCTGTGCCTCATTCAGTTGAAAAACATTACATTTGTCAAAAGCCTTTGATTGGAGCGCAGTCCAGTTTGATGGACGTCCGCTCGAGCTTTGCTCGGGTGCTGCACGGAGCACAACCCGCGGCTGCAGCTCTGTGTCCTCCAGCATCACACGAGGCAAAAAAATCCAAACGCTGGTCTCTGCAGAATATGAGAAGCTAATAAGTGGCTGTGCCGGCGCTCCTCGTGCCAGGAGATGTTCAGTGAACGTTTAGGTGATCTCGGAGCGGGGCTGATGCTGCGGGTCTCCAGCCGATGCTCACGTGAGGTCCAGGATGCTGTTAGTTGTCAGGCTGGAAAAAATTGTTTGTCTCAGGCTGGGAGAAGTGGAAAGGTTTTCGTTTAGTTAGGGAATTGGCAAAATAGCCAACGGGCTTCAATAAAGAATATGATTTATATGCAGGTGTTCCAGTGAGGGTGGGAAGGACGGTTTTTGCAGGGCACGTATCAGGTGCCGTGTCCAGCGCAGTTCCAGGTGTCTCCAGGCTCTTGCAGCTTTTGGTGCCAGAAAGGAGCTTTGTGAGCATCTCCTCTGCTACAGCTGAGGCCAGAGGACATCACCCAAAGCTTGTGCCTCAAGCGATAACTCCTCTCTGATCATCACACAGCAAAACCAGGATGGTTTGGGAGGGGGAAGGCAGCAGAACGTATTCTTTCCCTCTCAGAGAACTTGTTCTTTTCTTTAATCTGAAACACAAATCACCAATCTTACGTGTAAATGCTCTTTCTAACAAGTTCTTGCTCTCTTTTCCTATCATATGCCATTGGCTCAGCCCTGTGCACCTGCTTGGGGTGATCTTCCTCAAGCTCTTTAGTGATATATATGTATATTTTATTTTTTTTTACACACACCCTACTTATTGCTGCACCTGTGTGTTGATTTTTGATGTGTTTTTCTTGTTCACGTTTTTTTTTCACCGCAGGGTCCACCAGGCCCTCAGGGCCCCATCGGTTATCCAGGACCACGTGGAGTCAAGGTGAGGAAGATGCAAAAACGGTGTCCATGGTGTTGCTTGTTCAACTCGAGTTCTCTGGCGGGCACAGATGCCCTGTGAGGATGCTTAGGGCCACCACTGACCACATTTACTGCTCAAGCAAGCCTTTGTCCAACCTCTTGCAGGCCACGAGGGTCCTCTGCTTTCCGATAACCCCTCCTAGCATCCTTCAGCACTTTGGAGAGATTTCTCTTTTAATTCTTTGTAGCCATGGCTCAGTCCCATTCCAATCATTTGCAGTTTACAACCAGAGTAAATCTCAGCCAGAATGTGGAGACTTTAACAAGGGCTGTTAATAAAACGAAATAGCCTATTACTAAAACAAAGCAAGCTTTTCATGTTGCTGATCCAAAACCTTGTTAGACAAAGCCTGGGCATCTCAGCAATGTGCTTTTTCACTGGACTGACTTCCAGCTCTTTCCTGGCTGCTGCTGCCTGCAGCACTTACGTGCTGATAAGGAGGTGGTGGGTACTTTTTTCCCTATTCAGCTCTTATTATGCCTATCAAGATGTATTAGTTCAGGTGCATCCCAAAGGTCCAATGAATCTGCAGGGATCTGTGCTAGCAGATAGCAACCCAGCTTGGGGACCAGCTGTAGGTGAAGTTAAGCCCTCTTAAACCACCTTGCATGTTTTTTCAATAGCAGAAACCCGTTTGCTGTTCTGGCTTCAAAATTTAAGCAGGGTGTAGTTAGCCAAAGCAAGCTGCTTTGTCATTTCTTGCAAAGTTGGAGATTGGGATGTAGTGGCCCATTAGGGAATGGTTGCCTGGTGTGTTTACCACATTAGAAATGTCTAGAGAAAGTGTGTCATTCACCAAACAGACAAGGTTCTGCTTCCTAAAAGCAGTGTTCCATTAGCAGTATGTTTCAGAACATCACAATTTGCAGAGATACCCAAGCCAACATCAGAGGAAGCAAAAATCACCATGATGAATGATTCTTCACCCTTAAGCTTACCTATACCCTTGTAACATCTTGTTTTATCCCCTGCAAGGGAGCAGATGGTGTTCGTGGACTGAAAGGCACCAAAGGCGAAAAGGTGAGTTAACACTGGGTGTTTGGATTGACTTTTCTGCAGCCGCTGAACATTTTTGCAGGCTGGTCCCTCAGGATGCTCCCCGGGATGTTTTCTCCTGCATGGGGGTGTTCTCTTAGAGCAGAGGGACTGAGCACCCCAAGGGATGATCACCTCTTTGGTTTTGGAGCAGACACAGCCTGGGTTCCTGTCCCCAGCAATTTGTTAGCAAAGCTGGTCCTTTTAGTTGGGGAATCCAGGCAAGGACCTTCCAGACTTTAAAAGTCTTTCTGGGAGCTGTGTCGTTTTGCCTATGAGAGAATTGCTGTAGGATAAAATAAATTATTGATTTGAGCTGTGCAATTAAACCTTGGCTGAAAGAAATATTGCCACTTTCCTAGAGGTTGCCTCAGAGCACGGTGTAAAACATTCTCCATGCAAATAAAGCCAATTATACTTCAGAAATAATTGGTTTCCAGTACTGGCGAGCTGTCGTTTTTCACTTTGGGCCAGATTTGTGATCTTGACTTGCAGACAGGATGGGATGTAGGGAACACTTGCTGTGATGCTTTGGGGACCTCGGTGGTCAGAGCCTGGCTGGGTTTTCATGCCCATTTGTGCACACCAAAGACTTACAGAAGCCAATGGGGGACCTGATCTTGTTCCTCCAGGTAGGGGCCATACAGTGAGCTTAGAGAAGCCTTTTTTCTTTTCTTTTTTCATTGTTTCATCTATCCACCCTGTCTGTTTTTTCCCCTCTGATATTTAGGGTGAAGATGGATTCCCTGGCTTCAAAGGTGACATGGGCATCAAAGGAGACCGGGTAAGTGTCTGTGCCCGATGGGATCTGGTAGGGCTTTGCCTTTCAAGCCTGTTGCGTTATCGTGCAAGTGCAGCTCAGGGAGAGAGAGACGCTTGTCAAAGTCCTTCTGGCACATCCCATCCCGAGTCAAGAACTCAGGAGTTTCATGTTCACGTCAAGCACAGCAGCTGTCAATCCTGAAATGTGCTAATCCTACCTTGAAGGTAAAATAAAACTGAGTAATAATAGAGGGCCCTGTCTTGCTGCTTTGACTGCTAGGATTAGTGCACAATACCGCTGTATCATGTATTTATTTCCAGTATCTCTTTTCCCCCGTAATATTACATTTAGGCTCTGGTAGGCATCTTCGTTTTCTGAGCCTGATGTTCTTCCATACCATCAACATGAAATGTAGAGTTACCGAGAACACACTTTAATAGAAAAAAAAGCAGCGCTGTGAAAATGGCCAGGGGTGCGGTTTTATATCAGACTCGTCCCTTTAGCAGCAGGACACTTTGCCTGGTTGCAAAAGCAGCTAAAATCAGTGGAACACACTGAAACACCTGAAAAAACAGGTAATGCTTGGATGTGGGCAGCAGCTGCAGTCTGTCCATCCTCCACCCCCAGCCCTTGGGGACAGGGGACTGTCCTTGTCCCCTCTCCGAGTGATGCATCGTCTGGGGCTTGGTGTCCCCCCTGAGCTCTGAAGCTCTCCCAGGGATCAAGAAAGCTCCGCTGGTGCTCATCCCCATGTTTAAAGTAAAAATGAATGCCTTGCGTGAAGGCTTGTAAAAGTGGAAATGAAATGCTCCATTTCTCCTGGTGTTTAACTGTAATTAAACAGTTAAAATAATTGGAAACTTCCCCAGCCCCCACTTCCCACCAAGGAAGCAGGACTGAAGGTGGCATCCCGGGGGGGGTGGCTCCTGTCAGACAGACACAAACCCCTTCAAACAAAGCTGGTGACTCCGGTTCCCACCAGCGAGCTCTTTGTGTTTTGTGATGGGCTCTGAGAGGGCAAGGGGCACTCGGGAGCCTGGCGGATAAATCTGCGGCCATCCAGCTCGTGGTGAGCGAGGAGAAGGCTGCCTGTGTTCGCAGCGTGGAAGCTTCTCCTGTTACCGTGCGTGACAGAATGACAACTGTTGTTTTGTGTGCCAAAACCTGCACTTGTCACAACAATTCACGTTAATAGCTCGGTCCTCTCCGCTCTCAGATTTCCTAATGATTTTCAGCACAAAAGCTCCAGCCCAGTCTTTCTTCTCCAGTTACCCAGTTTAACCCTCAATTAAACACTTCCCAGGTTTTGCTTGCGCATGAAGCTGCGATTTGGGAACGAGGAGGTGGCTGAAAGGGTTGGTTGCAATCAGAGCTAATGAAGGCTGTTTTGGTGGAGAGGCGCCGCGTGTAGATGGGATAATTGGGCCACGGGAAAAGACGCTGTTGTGGGAGATAATGGCCAGGCTGTGTGAATGAAAGCTTGGTGCTCTTATAGCACTCTGCAATTTAATGTATGACAGTCTCATCTGGGGCTCTTGGTGGAGACCAGCTTTCTCCAAGAGTTGCTTTAGCAGCTCCATGGAATATGATTGCAGCCCTGAGGGTGTTGCTGTCAATAAACAAGGGCTCTGGGACCTGCCTGCCCTGTCAATGCTTTTCTTGTGGTCAACAGGGGGAAATTGGACCTCCTGGTCCCCGGGGTGAGGATGGTCCTGAAGGTCCCAAAGGTCGCTCTGGCCCCAATGGAGATCCCGGCCCTCTTGGTCCTGCTGGAGAGAAGGTGAGTCAAGGGTGGGATCACCCAGGGAGGTTTAACAGGAAAACCCACTTTTCTTTGGGTGTCATGTCTGCTCTGTTCTTGACTTCTCTGCACTTGGCATCTCCCCTTTCTGCTGAAGCTGCTCCCAAGGTCTCTGTTGCCCATACTAACGCGCTTTTTCTTTGTATTTCAGGGCAAGCTCGGCGTGCCAGGACTGCCCGGCTACCCGGGCAGGCAGGGCCCAAAGGTAACTGGGATGGACCCAGCCCCAAATTGGTGCAGGATGTGCTGGGGAGCCCAGCAGACACTGGCCAAACTCTGCTGGTGATGCTGGGCTGAGCCCCCGCTAATGGGATGAAGTGCAACCGCAGCATCTCCCACTGCGTGATCCTTCCTTTCCCCTCTGCAGGACACTTACAGATTTAAAATAAGTGACGGCTTCCCCATCACTTCGGTCTCCTGCAAAGCGGTGGGATGGGGGCTGCAGCAGTGATGGGTGGAAACAGGGTCCACATGAGCTTTGTGCTAGTAACAGGCATGATAGTCCTTCTCCTTGCATTAAGTTTTGTATCTTCAAAGCTTTGCACTAGTGTTAACTAATTAATTAAGGAGAATGGCTAATGAATCAGGGTTTCCCTGAAATTAAAATAAAATTGCCGTTTGCGGATTCGCAAAGGTCCTTTGTAGCTTATCTACACGCCCACCTTCGTTTGGGCCGTTTGAAAATGTTCTTTTTAAATTAAAACTGCTAATTCCACTATATAGACTAAGGCTGCAGCCAGGTTTTTACATGCCCTCGAGGTTTTGGGAACTTATGTTTTCATTAACTTTTTTTTTTTTAAGAATCATATTTTATTATTCATGTTCATTGCTTGAAAAAAAAGAACAGGCTTGTTTAACACTAGAGACATAATTATCTGCGAGAGATTGTTTCCTGGTTGTGGTGTTGATGCTTTATTTTTAAATTTGCATTTTATATCTGGGGAGGGTTTTTTTTTTTTGCATTTCTTCAACTAATTCATATTTTAAAAGCAGCAGCAGCTACTCTTCAAGCACTCACATCAGAAAGGAACAAGTCAGGAGTTAAATTTTCATGTGCAACATATAGGGACTTAGGAGCTAAAAACCAAAAGCCTGGTACAACCGTGGGCTTGGACCTTTGCAGTGACTCATAACGAGGCATGGACCTTGTCCTTGTTGTTATTTTGGGATGAAATTTAGTTTCTGAGGTCATTTCAGGTCTGTCTTCGGGTTTGTTTTTATTAAGGGAAGGTTAAAAAAAAGGTTGGTGGGTGCTCGCTGGGGGTTATTCCAGGCAGAGCTGCCCCTCACGGTGTCCTGAACCCCTTTCTCGATCTTTTTTCTTCCTCCAAGGGCTCAATCGGCTTCCCAGGATTTCCAGGAGCCAACGGAGAGAAGGGCACACGGGTAAGAGCCGCTTTGTTGAGCTGCTTTCCTGATCTTTTTCCCCTCCAAATGAAGGTCCTTGGGCAGGACGTGGGGGATGCTCCATTGCAGGCAGCCGCTGGGCTGGTGCTCTGGGTGGTTTTGCACCAAGGGGTTGCCCAAGAAGCCTCATGGCACCCCTCACATCCCAGGGTGATGTCCACGGTCCAGGCAAAAGGCTCCCGACGCCGGCTGTTGGGAGAGGAGATTCCCATAGTAGCCCAGCCAGCTCTGCAGACAGCAGCTTTCCAATTAAACACGGGAAATTCTTCCCTCAAGATATTTTTAAGAGATTTCTCTGAACCTGGATCCTTCCTGCGCTGTCAGACTTTGCTCAGGGCGTGAAGAGCTTTTTAATTAACAGTAATTATTAGAGATGGGTGAATCTGTTCAGAAGCAGCAAGAACCATCTTTAGCCTAACTTGAGATTCAAAGGCATAGCTGAAAACATTCTTACGAGTTCCTCCTTTTCATAAGCGGAGCTGTTCGAAATTCATAAATACCCTTAAAATGTGGGGGCTCCATCCTCCAGACTTGTCCCTNCATCACTTCGGTCTCCTGCAAAGCGGTGGGATGGGGGCTGCAGCAGTGATGGGTGGAAACAGGGTCCACATGAGCTTTGTGCTAGTAACAGGCATGATAGTCCTTCTCCTTGCATTAAGTTTTGTATCTTCAAAGCTTTGCACTAGTGTTAACTAATTAATTAAGGAGAATGGCTAATGAATCAGGGTTTCCCTGAAATTAAAATAAAATTGCCGTTTGCGGATTTGCAAACGTCCTTTGTAGCTTATCTACACGCCCACCTTCGTTTGGGCCGTTTGAAAATGTTCTTTTTAAATTAAAACTGCTAATTCCACTATATAGACTAAGGCTGCAGCCAGGTTTTTACATGCCCTCGAGGCTTTGGGAACTTATGTTTTCATTAACTTTTTTTTTTTTAAGAATCATATTTTATTATTCATGTTCATTGCTTGAAAAAAAAGAACAGGCTTGTTTAACACTAGAGACATAATTATCTGCGAGAGATTGTTTCCTGGTTGTGGTGTTGATGCTTTATTTTTAAATTTGCATTTTATATCTGGGGAGGGTTTTTTTTTTTTGCATTTCTTCAACTAATTCATATTTTAAAAGCAGCAGCAGCTACTCTTCAAGCACTCACATCAGAAAGGAACAAGTCAGGAGTTAAATTTTCATGTGCAACATATAGGGACTTAGGAGCTAAAAACCAAAAGCCTGGTACAACCGTGGGCTTGGACCTTTGCAGTGACTCATAACGAGGCATGGACCTTGTCCTTGTTGTTATTTTGGGATGAAATTTAGTTTCTGAGGTCATTTCAGGTCTGTCTTCGGGTTTGTTTTTATTAAGGGAAGGTTAAAAAAAAGGTTGGTGGGTGCTCGCTGGGGGTTATTGCAGGCAGAGCTGCCCCTCACGGTGTCCTGAACCCCTTTCTCGATCTTTTTTCTTCCTCCAAGGGCTCAATCGGCTTCCCAGGATTTCCAGGAGCCAACGGAGAGAAGGGCACACGGGTAAGAGCCGCTTTGTTGAGCTGCTTTCCTGATCTTTTTCCCCTCCAAATGAAGGTCCTTGGGCAGGACGTGGGGGATGCTCCATTGCAGGCAGCCGCTGGGCTGGTGCTCTGGGTGGTTTTGCACCAAGGGGTTGCCCAAGAAGCCTCATGGCACCCCTCACATCCCAGGGTGATGTCCACGGTCCAGGCAAAAGGCTCCCGACGCCGGCTGTTGGGAGAGGAGATTCCCATAGTAGCCCAGCCAGCTCTGCAGACAGCAGCTTTCCAATTAAACACGGGAAATTCTTCCCTCAAGATATTTTTAAGAGATTTCTCTGAACCTGGATCCTTCCTGCGCTGTCAGACTTTGCTCAGGGCGTGAAGAGCTTTTTAATTAACAGTAATTATTAGAGATGGGTGAATCTGTTCAGAAGCAGCAAGAACCATCTTTAGCCTAACTTGAGATTCAAAGGCATAGCTGAAAACATTCTTACGAGTTCCTCCTTTTCATAAGCGGAGCTGTTCGAAATTCATAAATACCCTTAAAATGTGGGGGCTCCATCCTCCAGACTTGTCCCTCCCTCTTATCCCACATCCACAGACTTTGCTCCTGAGTAGGGATTGTCTAAATACACTGGTGACTTTTTTATTTTGTGGAAGACACGCTTGAATTAGGGGATTCAGAGCAGAAACATAAAGTAATTTTCTGCACCAGCTCTGGTCACAGGGACAAAAAGGGAGGGAGCGAAGAGCAAGTGGAATTAGTTTCCTTTTTACTCTCATTTAAATACAAATGACTTCTAGCAGACGTGTTTGATAGGAGCCCAGGAAATATAAATCACTTTGCACTGCATTAATATCACACCACTGAAATTTGGTTTATATCCACTCCCCCTTTTATTTTTTTTCCACTGAGTAATTTTCATTTCATTCTGAACTACAAGTGCAGCATCCTCTCCCCTCCCTCTGTGAGAGGAGGGAGGCTGTGAATAAGGCAGCTGCTCCAACAGCCTTGAATTCACTGTAGCCCTATAATTACCACCCGCCTTATCGAATATACAGCAATAAAATCCTTGGGCTGGATTTTTGGGTGGTTTAATACAGGAGATGTTGCTGCTTTGCATCCCCGAGCATCCGCATCCCTCTTGCTCCATCTGCTCATCTTATTCTGGAGGGATGGAGAGTCAAACCACTGGGTGGGAAACCCTTTGGGGAGCGGAGCAGGTACCAGGAGCTGGTGATTTATAAGATGGGGAAAAAAACACCAAAAATTAAGCTGTTTGAATTTTGGCTGTGCCCAACCCGAAAGGGATTGAGGAGGGAGCAGGTGTACTGGGAAAGGGCCCAGCTTTAGGACCAAGGTAATAATAATAAAACAATAAAAGACAAATTCAGCAGTATTTATTATTAATTATAGTAATTATTTTTTTTCTCTCCAGTTTGTGATTTTAATGTTTATGCCATTCCCCACCCAGTCCAGCAGTGTGCGCTTGTTTAATCTGTATGCATGTGAGGGAGAAAAAATTCATGGACAAATCCTTCCTTTACTATAAGGAGCCCAGTTTTTAAGAGTAGCAAAATACTGATTTTCAGTAACTGGTTTGGTATCCTCCTTTTTTTTTTTTTTTTAAATTCCCAAGTATCCAATTTGAAATAAGTGAGAAGTAATGATACACAGCATGATAGACTGAGCTGGGATCACACCACACAAACTAAATGGAGACCATCAACTTAATTTAAACCTTGTTGAGTTAGACTTGATAAATCCCCCTCTGTTTTTCCTTTGGACTGCTAAATTTGCTATTTTTCATCAGTATGTCTGCATACAGTCAAGAAAGAGAGTTTCTAAGATTTACTTCTCCAGTGCGTTGTGGGGTAACCCAATTTGCAGCTGAAACAGCCAAAAACCATTTATCTTTTCTTTTTACAAGGTATTAGTATTACACTATTCAATGCAGTTGTTTGTATCCCAAGTAATATGAATCTCATGTTTCTCTTGCAATCATCATCATCCAGGAACTGAGATAAGCTTTCCAGGTTGTTATTTCTGCAACGCAAGTGGTCTTCCCAAGTCCTTAAATAATTAAAAGAGGGTGAAAACCGCAGGCAGAGGAGCAGTGCCAGCAGATCCTGAATTTTGGTGCTGTCAGAACCCACAGCCACTAAAGATCCCAAACGTGACACCACAGCTTCTGGCTGCTCAGCTGCACAAAAGGGCTGGCAAAAGTAAAAATGGGGAGGAAAACCAGAAAATAAAATGTTTGGTATTTTTAGAGAAGTGTGGCCTGTTAAATGTGACGATAGTTTTGGCGAGCGGCCGCTCGTCGCGGTGCCCGCAGCAGGGGACAAGCTGGGCTGAACTTGCCTGGATGTTTTCAAACCCTGATCATAAAATCGATAGTTAGACGTGAATAAGTGGTCTTATTTTTAGAGCTAATAGGCCTCTGCCATTAGCACGGGGTAATAGATCTCCCCGCTCGCCCGCTCTGACAGAGCCTGGGGGGTATGTGGAGGTACCCAAATCCAGACCATTTATTTTGGGTGCCTAGAAAATAATCTGAATTTAGATGCCTTTCCCTCGGTATCCCTGCTTAAAAAATATAGGTCGGTGTGCATTTACAGCGCCGTATAAATTCTTCGCAACATTACACGGTGCTGTATGCATGATTAACGATAGCAATAAGCAGCAGAAAATTTTGCTTAAAAATAGAATTGAAGGAGGAGGGGAGCGTGCGGGGCTACCTGCAGGGAGGCGGCACACGCTCCTCTCCGCTTGCGCTGAATTTAGCCTCCCGTCGCTAAAGAAAAACTAGCTGGAGTATTTAAAAGTTATTTTTTTAATTAATTAAAGAAAAGTGTGCCAGCAGGGTTTATTAAATGGAGCTGCAGAATGAGGAAGATTCAGCAGGACTGATTTTAGTAGCTTGCAGTTGATTGTAAAGTTTTCCAGCTCCTGTTTTTATGTTCTCCTGGTTAATGAGCGCCAAATACGAGAAAGCAAGATTGTGAGATGATGGATTTGGGGCAGAAGATGGCAAGTGATATTTTAAGCATTCTGTGTTCGTTATACAGAAAGCAAGGTTTTCTCTTCCTTCCTTTAAGAGGTGATTGGTAACAATAGTGGACTGCAGGTCCAAAAAAACGAAGTTAAACGCGTGGGTATTTTTTTGGTAATTTAACAGAAGCCAAAACAGCGTTTTCAGGGAACAAGCTCTAAGCCATTAGTTTTCTTTTAGGCACAGGGTAATGGAGCTTAACGTAGTGCCAGATTTAGGCCCCAGCCGTCTCTGTCTTTTTTCTGTCAGCATTAATCACAGTCCCCCATTAGGGGAAGCTGAGTGCATCTGTCAGATCTCATAAGCCCGCTGCTTTGTCGCTGCTGCAAAACAATGTCTGAAATTACTTGTTTAGCACGAAGTTCACAGAGACGAAGGAAGATTTGTAAATATGTGGGGCAGCTTAATTGGCTTGTGCGGGGTAAAATAACCGCTCAGAGCCGGAGCTCTGCTGCTGTTATTCCTTAAATATTTAATGGCAGAGGTCTTGCAACATGTGTGTGTGTCGGTGGGAGCCGGCCTGCCCTGCTCCCACCTTGGGAGCCGAGTGAAGGGAGCAGCAAAAATCAGTGGGAAAAGGGTTTTTAGGTTTTGGGGTGGCAAAGATGAAGAGGTTTTTTGCTGGCTGGTGTTTCAGGAGACTGCGTGGTCCGAGCGGGCGGCCTCGTCTTTGAAAGCCTTTCTGGTGTTTGAAAGGACTTGCGAATCTTTTCTTTTTAAGAGATTCCTTCACTCGGATGGGAGACGTTGTCTGGGCATGGGAATTACCATCCAGGCCTGTCCAAGCATTATAAAGGAAAACAAATAAAGAATTAGGAGCCAAAAATAAGCCTGCTGTTGTCCTTTCCATGGCAAATGAGAACAGGAGGTTTTGGGGGCGGTTTGTGTGCAACAGGCTCCGATGGGTTCAGCTGCTGCGAGCTCAGCCCATGATGGCACTAACTCCTCCTAATTTCATTTCAGGGGACACCTGGCAAACCGGGTCCAAGGGGGCAGCGCGGTCCAACGGTAATGATCCGTTTTGTCGTTCTTGTGCATTCTGAAAGCTCGTTAAGGCTGGGGGAAAGCGGGATGTGATTTACATCCTCACAGGGTGGGATCTGACCATTCGCAGTTTAAGCCGAGCAGGGGAGACGCAGTGATTTGGGGCTGGGGCTTGCCGGTGAACATGGTTTAAAGTCACCAGAGCTTTGGTGGCCGTGAGGAAGGCTCCTGCCATCCCTTGCTGCTGGTGGGGTGGGTTGTTGACCTGATGCAGCTCAGGCTCTGAGCACCCTGAGCTGGTAAAGATGTCCCTGCTCATGGCAGGGGTGGCACTGGAGGAGCTTTGAAGGTCCCTTCCAACCCAACCCATTCTGTGATTCTCTTGGGTGCTTTGTCTGATCGCAATGTAGTGCTGTGGGTAGCAAAAGGGCTAAAATGTCATATTTTATGTCTTTTTAAGGGTCCACGTGGGGAAAGAGGCCCTAGGGGAAGCACTGGGAAGCCTGGCCCAAAGGTAAGGTTTTGGGGAGACTGTTGGGGTTGTGTCCTAAAGAGCGTTGGTGTAAGAGACCATCTGGTTCATTGCCCTGCATTTCCCTTCTCTCGTTTGTTGTATTTTGAAAGCTGAGCCCTCCTGAGCTCCATTGCCCATCCAAACGGCTCATAACCCAACCATAAAGTATACGCACAGGTCCTAAAAACATGTTGGCCCACATTTCAGCAGGACATCGAGTACCTGCACGAATTAAGGGCCATTGCAACCAGAAGGGGAGGGAGCACCCACACATCAGGAACCAGCACAACCCTACAATCCACTGACGCTTCCCCGAAACCATAATTTTTGGTGTTTAAGTCGTATTTGAACCACCTTAGAGGCCACAGGCTGTGCCATGGATGAAGGGACGTATATTGCTGCTGGGCTCCAGAGCCTTGCGCCTTGTGGGGCTGCTTGGCACACCAATCTATGGTTGGTCACGGGGCAAAATAAGTATTTTTTTTTTTTTAAATATTCCAGAGGCACACACAGCTCCAGAACCTGCTGCAGAGACTGATTAAGTGACCATCAATCGCCGGGCATGATGGAAGCAAAGCTTTTGTAGCGAGACGTTGTCACCACCGTGCTGCCGGCTTTAAAAATAAATGTCTCGGCTTTGTGTCGGCATGAATTTTTGATAAATACCTTGTCTTTGTGGAGGCATTTATCTCTCAGAGGGAGGCCGTTATCTGGTGGAAATATCCTGAGCCCACTGACGTTATCTTTCCTGTATTTTTATTAAGCAACATGGGGGGAACAGGCAGCTGCTTGTTTGTCACTGGAGGCTGCTCCTGGTACAGAATCATTAATAGAGAGGGGTCGGGGGGAGCCGGTGGGGTGCGGTTGTCACCGTGGGCTTGGTGCCATTTGCAGTCTTTGTGCAAAGCAGCTGCAGTGGCGATATATGTATTTTTAATGGTGTTTTGTTTTGTTTATTCCTAAAAGGGCAACTCTGGTGGTGATGGCCCCCCTGGTCCTCCTGGCGAAAGGGTAAGGCAGGACGCGATCCGGGGCCATTAGTTTAACACGGCAGACGAGGCGGGTTTGCAGGGCCGAGAGGTTTTTTGTGCTCAGCATCCTACCAAGGACCTGCTTAAGCGGAGAGGGGTGGGCAGCTTGTGGGGGCCAGGATGCAGCTGAGCGTATCTCGGTCAGAGAAAAGGGAAAATCAGTTCGGAAATCAATCCGAGGTGAAACGTGCTTGTGTGGAGGGGTCTTAGAAGTGCCCTACAGTCCTCAGGTCCCTTCCGAGCTCTCCAAGGAAGGCTCGAAAGGAACCTTGGGTGTCCTGTGTGAGCATCGCTCCATGGGAAGAGGGAAAAGCCACCCCTGCGTGTTGTGCAGACAGCCCGAGCTCTGGTTTTCTGGGGAAGCTGGTCCTCCAGGACCTTGTGTTGCTTTCTCCAGATTACATCGCACCAAGTGGAAAACACTTAGGCAACGGGACTTTCATGATGTTAGCCTAAATTTATGTGGTTGTTTTTTTGTTTGTTTTTTTTTTTTCCTCCTGGCTTTTGTTTGTAGATTTTCTACAAAATTGCCCAGAGAGGAAATACATGAAATTGGTCCCTGCTTTGCATCATCCGCGGGTTGTGACCATGGGGATGAGGAGGAGGCTGCGCTCGGAAGAGCAACAGCAGCCTGGCAGCTCTGGCCCCAAAGCCACCGGGCTCTCTCATCTTTTTCGTTCTTGCAGGAGCTGGTAGCTCCCAGGTGCTCTCGCTTGAGCTGCAATGGGAAAAAAGACCTATTTTTCCTAGCCCTGGGAGAGAAAGGCACAAAGCAGTTGATGGCCTGTCTGTGATTACGGTGCTTTTTGCCACTGGACAGGCCACTCAGTTAACTGTGCCCCGTGGCTCTTAGTTTTACGTGCTTTTTTAATTTTTCCCAAGGGATGGCCCCCGTGCAGCTGCATCTCACAATTTGGGGCATTTTTGGGGGGTAGAAGTAGCTGGCTTTCCGTATCTTTGTGTTCACACTGTGCTAGTATTTTGGAGTAAATCCTTATAGGTTCATTAACCGTGTTTTCTGGCTTGTTTTGCATCCCAGGGACCACCAGGGCCTCAAGGACCGACTGGGTTTCCTGGACCAAAAGGCCCCCCTGTAAGTAACTCTTTTTCTAGAACATGCAAAGAAATACATCGAGTCTTTTCCATCCAGCTGTGATTGCCTGTGCCAGCTCAGTCTTAGCTGCTTCCCTGACGAGCAGTGACATACCCAATAAAAGGCATTACTGAGACATCATGATAATAACCCAACGGTTTGAGATTTTAAATAGCCGAGTAAATTGCGGCTGATTATAAATGTTCATTTCCTAATGACTCAATATCGCTAGGATCTTCCATGGTTGCTCTGCTCTTTATTTTCCCTCTATATACTGGGAGGACAGCACAACCAGGTAACAATTCTGTCTTCGCAATTATCGTACACTGGTGGGGGATCTCAGAAACCCTTTTTGGAGTGATTTCCTTGCCTGTGGTGGACAGCTTGCTCCCGCTCTGGACCTGTAAGATAAATCCTTCTTTGGGAGATGTATGGGAAAGGTTCTGAGCACCCCAGTTTCACTGTAAAATGGATGGGAACTAATGCAACGGCGCAAGCAGGTTTGATTCCGTCCTTCTCAGTTTTACTACTGAGCACTTGGTCATGTTCCTTCTCACTCTGGTTTTCTGCCGTAGGGTCCTCCTGGGAAGGATGGATTGCCTGGTCACCCCGGACAGAGAGGAGAAACTGTAAGTAGCCAAAAACCTTGGGCGGATCATTAGTCCTGAGTCTTGTCTTGCCGGTTGGTTTTTCTAAACCTTTCTGTGCAGCTGGGGAGATGCGGCCGCACGTTTGGTTTCCCTGGAGGTCTGTGTCTCTGCAGCTGCACGGGATGGTCTATGGGAAGCAACCCTTTTCTGAGCAGGACAGGTCGGGCTAATGATGGTTTATGTGATGGTTGAGCACCAGCGCCTCTCGCTCTGTCCCTTTAGTAGATTGTGGGGGTCAACATGTGCATCATGCACAAAGATACGGATGGAGAGATGTGGTGGTGCTGGTGAGCAGCATCGGAGGCAGTTGGGTGGTGGGAGCTGCAGAGGCAGCTCCTGGCGAGGTGGGAGGACGTTGGTTGGGGCTGAGCCGGGCTCAGCACCAGCGCTTGGTGTGGCGCCTGCTTTCGTGGGGCAGAGCAGCAGCTGGGGGGTGATTTCTCAGCAGTCCCTGGGGACGGGTTCTGTACCCCAAGGACTTGCCGAAGCTCTTGTGCCTTTGGCTCTCTGCAGCATCACGGGTAAAGTCTCCACTTTTGTTCCCACTCCGTCCTTTGGAGATGCGCAGGTTTCACATCTGTCTATTCCAGAGATAACCTTAGGGCTGAGATAGCAGAAATTTCTCGTGCAAGACGGGCTCCTTCCTTTGCAAGCTCAGCTTTCTGCACGCAGCTACCTTAGCTCACAGGCAGTTTTATTTTTTCTGGAACCTGCAATGGGGAGAAATAGACATTTTCCATTTCTTGATGTGCCGCGTGGCGAACACCAAGAGCTGTTGCACAGCAGAGAGGAGTTACAGCCCAGTTTTGGCTGCACTTGTTTTGCGAGGAAGGCAATTCCTGGCCAAGATGAGGGGCGCAATGGTTTTTCTCTAGTTTTTCTGTCCACGCTGGTTACTGCAGCACACTCACGTGTCAACCACTGCCTTAGCACCCAAGGAAGGGCTTCTCTGCTGACGCTGCTTTTTAGCCAAAGCTGCGCACAAGGGTCTCACCGAGATTCGCTTAAGCCCCATCCAGCAATAATCCCTTTGCTGCAACCCCCGGAGCAGCTCCCGGCTCTTTGGGGACCTCGCTGTGTCATCCACCGACTGCTTTGTCCGCGTTATAAGGTTTTGTTGCACAGACGTAATCATTGTTTCTCACCAAAGCAGAACGATGAGGCATGTGGAAGGTATGATACCTTGGCTGTCGTGCGTCTCTGGTGGGCTGTTTTCTGCACCTTTTTTTTTGCTTTTTGCTTTAAAGGATACCCCTGGCAAAAATGACCTTTCTGCCGTGTATTCCTCTGCATGCAGTAATTAGTATCTTTCTGTTTGGCGTTTTTTTGGGGGTGTTTATTCTTTTTCGTTGGCTGTTTACAACCCAGCCGGGTCACTGTTGTGGGTATGTCCCTTTCCCCAGCACCGCATGCTGCATGTTAGCCCATAGACTCTTTGTTCTGTGTTTATTTTACAGGAAAAAAGGAAAAGAAATATAAAAAAACTTCCTCTATTCAGCTTTGCATTTTTCTCCCCTGCCTTTCCTAGCAAATGAGCATTAAAAAGGCTTTGCACATTATGCGTTTTTTCCCCTCAACTTATCGCACAACGGTTTAATTAACTTGCCTGGCATTTGCTAAGCAAGGCGAAGCAAATCCTGCATAGTGCAACACCAGATATTTATTTAGGCTCCGTAAGACTGACTTTAAGGCAATGGTTGTGGTATCTTCAGGTCAGGATTAACTTAAAGACGAAGAGAAGAGTTTTCACCTGCCAGTCACTACTGTGACATTTAGTCTTCGTTCACTGACTTGACACTGTGTGTCAAATACTTCCCTTTATTTTACTTTTCATTTAGTAGCAAATAGGCCAATTTGAAGTATGCTGAAATATTTGGCCATATTAGATGTACAAGGATTGGATATAAAAACCAAGAAAAATTCTAAACACTCTGTTCCAAAGGGTCAGGCAGGATATAAGGAACCCCCTTTCTTCAGGTTAATAAGAGACGTCCTGCACAGAACTGGCTGAAATCTTTTTCTACGATAAGAGTTTAAATTGTACGCTCATTTCACAAGGATGTTGTGCCATCTCCCCATGAATGACAGGATATTTTCTGTGATCCGCAGACAGCTATAGAATAGCATTGAGTATTTTTTTTTAGCATGAGACATCACTGTTGGCTTGGGATTTATCTGATCCTCTTTTGTGGCAATGAGAAAATAGCCTGTGTGCCCTAAATGGCATTTCTCAAGCTTGTCAGCATGCTATAGTAAGAACGATAATTAATGTGCTTTTTAAAGACTGGCTTAGGAGAGCTAAACAACTGCAGTGGCGATAGTTCGTTATTGTCACTCTTCAGGATGTCATTAGAAGTAGCTGTCATGGAGACTTCGCTACTCATCGGCATTTGGAGAGAAACGCAGTTGTGATTTCTTTCAGCAGGTGTTGAGGAAGGAAATAAAGCTGGTGGGTCCTGGGCTGGAGGTTGGTGCTGCCGGTGCCCAAAGTGGAGGATGGTGACCCAGCCTCCGAGCTCCTGCGAGCTGAGCCTAAACCAGAGCTAGGCCTAAACCACTACCAGAACGGAGAGCAGGAGGAGAGAAATGGTTGTTAAGAATTATTCTGACTTTTTAATAGCCATTTCCTCTATAGGTGTTAGGAGAGTAGAAAATTTATATATATATATATATATATGGCCAGTACTTCAGCCAAACCGTAGTTACTCCATCAAAAGAGCAGAGCCGAGCTTTAAGAATCTCTTTTTCTTCCTCTGTTTCATCCCTGTGTAAATGTACAAAATACACATTTTCCACTTTCTCTTTGATTTCTGGTTTCTTTTTGCGTTGGGTGTCCATCCGTTCCTGGTCAGTGGTCTCACCCGAGGAGGAGCAGTCGGGTGGCGCCTGGGACCCTCACTGGAGCCCTCCTTGGCACAAGTGTCATCTCATTCTCTTTTCCCTTCCTCCATCAGGGTTTCCAAGGCAAGACCGGCCCTCCAGGACCCCCTGGTGTCGTAGGTCCTCAGGTAAGAAATGAAAGAAATAAACGTTCATGCTTGTGCCAGCTTTTGGCAGCTCATCTTCACCGGTACGGCACAGCCGGCTCTTGCAGCTCTGATGGTTAAGCTGGAGCTTAACCACTGGTTATACAGCTCAGAGGTTCCTCTTCCAGGGAAAGCAAAGCCATGTCAGAGCAAACTTGATGGCTTTGAAATTCCTGACCAGGCTGTGAAATACCCCAACGAGTCCCAGCCCATCTCGCTGAGGCATTGGGACGGTATTTAGACAACGTGCCTGAAGGTCGCTGTAAATAAGGTGGCTCCTGTGAACAGGGTAGAACTGCCTTGGTGTAAAATTGGTGTAGGGTGAGAGAGAGACCAGCTACACAAAGTCTGACCAAAAGACCTTAAGCAACCAGAGAGTTAAAGGTGATCTCAAGGGGCTGTACAGCTGCTGGGGTGTTTAGGGCAGTATGAATGTGATGCACGGGTGCTCTCATGTGCCATTATGATGAAATGTGTCCCTCTTTAATATAAAGTGCTGCCAGATTCTGTCAGAGTTGGGTCATTTTTCTTTTAGTCACAAGGAACTCTGTGCAATCTGGAAATAGTAACTGCACAAGCAGAATTTGTACCCCTGAAGTACAGACGTACAAGGCTTGTGCATTGGTTTTGTAGGCAGAGTCCTGGACTGAGTAGGACCGGCTTAGAGCTGAGTCTTCTATCCTGAACTGCTGGGGAAGTTGCTCTTTAATGACAAAGTAATTAGTTTGTCCTCTTTAATGATAGTGCAAAGTCTCTGATTTGAAAATTCCCTGATTAGGGGCAATTCCCTGACTGTGTCTTTCTTCTCAAGTGCAAATTAGGTTCCATGGCAATTCTATTTGTCTCCGCTGCTCGTAGTTAGCGTGATCTGTGGTTGCTGAGCGATGGCACTGTTATTCTTCTGCTCACGCTAAGTGGCACCGTGCGGCGTGACATGAATTACAGCCACCGTCCCAGCGGACACCGGCGTGCAGGGACGTTATAGTCTTGTGCATATGGCTCCTGTCCCCCAAAATGGGCCATTTGGGAACCTTCTGCACTGGGCTTTACATTACACTTGTCACCATTAGTGCCCACGTACGGCACAGAGGCAGTCAGTAATTGCTGTGTAGTATAAGCCTAATCCATTTTTTTATGCCCTATATAGGGAAGAATCAGTATGATTGTAGAGTAATTAGGACGTTTTCAATTAAAAAGAAAACCCTAAGCGTAATAACTGTAGTAATAATATCTCATATATGTGAACGCTTTCATTCCAGAGGTTCCCAGTGTCTCTAGTCTGTCAAGTGCAATGTTGGCCACTTCCAAAACAAGGTCCCTTTAGATGCCAAGGAGGCATCTCTGCAGGGGTTCCTGGTGGCACTGCTGGGGACAGCTGAGGGAAAGGAGCATCTTCCATCCCATTGCAACCTAAAGGAACCTGAAGGAGGTTCTTAGGGACATGGTCTAGTCAGTGTTAGGTTAACAGTTGGACTCGGTGATGTTGAGTGGCTCTTCCAACAAAAATAATGATTCTGTGAATAAACTGTTGGCCTGAACGTCTTCTGTCATTGTCGGCTCTGCCAATACCCACCACCTTCTCCTTGATCTCTCTTTCTTCAGGGTCCAACTGGTGAGACTGGGCCAATGGGTGAGCGGGGACATCCAGGCCCTCCAGGTCCCCCGGGTGAACAAGGTCTTCCTGGCCTCACTGGAAAAGAAGGGACCAAGGTAGGGACCGGCAGCATCTTCATTTC
Organism: Pampusana beccarii; assembly: GCA_013399365.1. Taxonomy (NCBI): domain Eukaryota; kingdom Metazoa; phylum Chordata; class Aves; order Columbiformes; family Columbidae; genus Pampusana; species Pampusana beccarii. The sequence goes on along the minus strand of VWYH01003732.1, from coordinate 2,332,495 downwards.
AAGCCCGGACGCCTGCCTCTCTCCCAGAGATGGAGAGGGATGATTTAGAAAATAAATTATGTTTTTGCAGTGCCTCATCACGACTTGAGCCCAGCGGGAGGAGCTGGGTCTCCGTGGAGCCTGCAGATCCTCAGCTATTTCTCACTGTCGTTGCAGGGGGACCCTGGTCCTGCCGGCCTCCCAGGGAAGGACGGTCCCCCAGGCTTGCGAGGCTTCCCCGGAGAGAGAGGGCTCCCTGGCCCCATTGTGAGTACAGGCTGCCCCGTCCTTCCAGCCGGAAAGATGCCCAGGTGATGCAGCACCCAGCTCCAAAAAATGACTTTATTTCCCTCCTTCCAGGGTGCTACAGGGCTGAAAGGCAACGAAGGTCCGCCAGGCCCCCCGGGTCCAGCCGTGAGTATCCTTGCCCTTACACGCACCACCTAACGCTTTACAAGCTTGGCAAAGCCAAAACGGAGGGTTAGTCACAGCTCGGTGCTTTATCCGTTATTTCCTTTGCGCTAACTAACGATTTGCTGGGTATTGCTTTATTTTTCAAGACACGTATGTAGTAGCTCAGTCGTTATGTGGTGTCAGCTGTGAACATACGTGAGGGAACTGGAATGATTCAGGACATGAAGAATTTGGCTTCTAAGTCACCTGCTTTCCCTCTGAAAGTTGTCCCCACTTGAGGTTCGTGCTTGGTGCAACCCTCCGGGAAGAAAATATTCATCATCCAACCCTCCCTGCTGCATTGGCCTTGAAGTGGCTCATGCTCTTGTTCCAAGCGGATAATGTGCCCCCAGGAACTGAGCTCCCTGCACCATCCAGAGGAAAACCCAGCCCTTCCAGGGATTTTAATTAAAAATAGATCTGCAGGACCACTTAGGCTGATGGTACCAAGTCATCCCATGGCAGTCACCCCATCAGATGTGTTTGCTTAAGGATGATGCATTTGCAACATCCTGCTGCTGGATTTCTTTCTGGCTGTATATAGATGAAGCATGATACTCCGGTTAATGATTCCTTCCTTCTTCTCCAAACAGGGCTCTCCTGGTGAGCGTGGTCCTGCGGGATCAGCTGGCCCAATTGGCTTGCCAGGGCGACCTGGCCCCCAGGGACCTCCGGGACCCGCAGGTGAAAAGGGAGCCCCAGTAAGTACCAGTATAAAGATTAACAGCTGTGGGTTAAATAGAAATGTGTGTAGTAGGAAGCTGAGCGTGGAGACAGTCCCTGGAGTAGGTGTATAAAAGATCTGGAAAAAAAACATTGAGTTAGAAAGAAATTTTCTCATCTTGGGTGCATCAAACCACTGAACGCTAGCTGCTCAACTGCCCCGTTTGTGACATCCGTGCTATCAAAAATGGATGTGATCCCAGGGACCAAAATGTCTTCAGGCAACGAGAAGGGATGAGGAATGAACAGGTGAAATGACAGCTTGTGTGACCTCCTAGTGACAAACAGCCAAAGGACAGGCCTCTGGGCAGAGCGCAGCGCCAAACACATCCCCGCTTCCAAGGACGCATCAGCAGCAGCAATTTGAGCCCAAAGAAATCCTCACCCTCGCTCTACCCCACCGAGAGGCAGCACATGGAGGTGCTGCGGAGGTTTTGGCTCCGTTTCCCGGGATGCTGCCGCAGCATCCGTGTTCCCGGGGGGTGCGGGAGCCGTGGAAATCGCTGCTCCCCGCCGGAGCGCAGCTGAGTCCTGCCATATGGTCCCTCTCCGGAGCCGTCACCAGCCCGCGCACGCTCGCGCGTCTTTCACTCCCCGGGTGGGCGCGTGAAATGTCACGTGCGGGCAGCGGCGAGTGGGCTGGGGTGGCTATTTGTGTCCCTGAAGAGCACAGCGCTGTGACAGTCCCCAGGAAAGGACTCTGTGCCTCTAATTCACGCCCAAATGCTTTCACAGAGACTTTTGAGTTGCTTACCGCAAGCTTAAACTCAGTTTCAGACCCAGCAAAATGAGCAAATGCTGGTATTGGTGATTTCAGACTAGATAACAACAATCAATCACTGTAAGTGTTCTCATCAAAAGTGTTTATCAGCCACTGCGTTCTGCATTTGCTGGCTTATTAGAAACTCCAGCAGCTAGTCCAGAGGCAAGAATTTCCTGGTGAATCAGCTTTATGAACATCTGTCCTGCCAAGTACCTATATGATATATCAGTGGATAGATGAATAGGTAATTCATGTGACATCTAATTTTTCAGAAGAGAGCACCCAGGATTCCGATGCAATTAAATTATGTACGAGGAAACTGAAAAATATCCACTGTTCAATTCCTATAAACAAATTCAATTGAAGGCTCCAGGTCTGAGGAGTACGAGTAGATGTTAAGTAGGAGGCCAGCTGAGATTGCTTTATTCACTTGAAGTGTTTTTCTTTGTCCAGAAGCTCAGGAGGGAGCTCGGGGCCCCCTGAGGAACCCCCATTAGTTGGGGATCAGACCATGAGCGCTGGGGCAGCCAGGACCAGCATCAGTAAAAACTGCCTTCTGGAAATCGAAATTATTTGAGGTCTTGTTTGTCGTCCAGAGATGGCAGAGGGTTCAGATTAAATCTGATTATATTGCTATAGCAGTGAAATTGCAGCTGTGATCTGAGTATTCGCCATTTAGATTTGTTTGTTCTTCCTTTATCTCTCAAGATAGAAATTTTGTCTTGTTTCAGACAGCGAGCACAGACAGCCGGATGAATTATCAGCTGGAAACCGGTTTTGCTGTACATGCCCGTATAGTCAGGGGTCATTAGCAGATGAATAAAACATTAATGGGATGTAATGGATCAGTTGGAGGGTGGAGGAGAGCTCTGTGTGACCCGCTTGTTCTGTTTCCAGGGCGAGAAGGGTCCCCAAGGACCAGCTGGCCGGGATGGCATCCAGGGCCCGGTGGGACTCCCAGGTCCAGCGGGTCCCGTTGGTCCCCCTGGAGAGGATGGAGACAAGGTGGGAGCAGCTCGCTGCTGCACGGGGGCTCTGGGGAGGAACCGGGCAATGTGTCCCATTGCCACCACGCTGCTTCACCGCGTTGGGTTGGATGTGGTCTTAATACAGGGATATTTTATGGCTCTGGCAATCTGACCTGGGGAGCAGCAGGCAAACTGGGCTATGCGTGCTCTGCCAGCCAAAGTGCTCACTCAAGTCCAATTAGCATCCTCCAAACCTCCACCAAAGCCTGTAATGGGTGCCTGGCTGTTCCAAATTAATTACCTTTCCCTACTCTCTCATTAAGCCCCACTGGACTGGAGCATTCTTAGAAAACATTAGCTGGGATGAACCACTTATCGCTGCTGACGAGATCTGCAAAATGATGCTTCTCGCATCATATGGCAGCTGAGGAAAGTTTTAGGTTGTAAAAGGGTTTGGTTACATTTGCAATGGCCGATTCTCTGGCCTTTTCCAGAAGATACTGGGGTGTTTCTGTGGGAACTGGCATCTTTGGGATGAGGATGCAGACACGCAGGACTATTGCTTGGGTGTTGATACACACGTGGTCACCAAGTGAACTGATTGTGCCTCTTTGTACCCATCAGGGAGAGATTGGGGAGCCTGGCCAGAAGGGCAGCAAGGGTGACAAAGGGGAGCAGGTGAGTGGGTTGGACATCGTCAGAGCTGCTTCCCTGGAGGAGCACGGCTGTGTTGCGTGACTTGCTGGAAACAGAAAACAGTATCATTTTTATTTCTTTCTATCATTGCTTTGTCTTCTCCTTTGCTTCACCAAATACCCACAAGATGTAAAAAAGAGCAAATACCTGAAGTGTGTTTCTCCTCCAGCTCCCAGGAACACACTCAGATGTTTCCATGTCACCCATATACTGTGTAAACCTCTGTAAAATATTAGCAGCCCTTGCTGTTAAAGTTGGGTGTCTGGCTGTAGTTCTTCTAGTTGCTTCTAGCACACTGAAGCAGCATTTATGTGCTGCTCAGGACCTGAGGAAGATAAATTACACATCAATATCTGGATAGATATGGCATGATATGGCTTTGCTGGAACAAAAACACATTTAGATGTTTCTGCTGTGCCCTTGGCACTGGGGCTGAGGGACACTGGTGTGTCCGGGGAGACCTGACCCTCTTCTCCCTCTCTATTTGGGCAATTAATGTACGTTTAATGGGGGCTGTGTTGAAGGGCATCACTTCTTCTAGATGTGTTTTCTTACTCTCTGCTCCTAACACTGGTGTTTCACTTCTGCTTGGTGACAGGGTCCACCAGGTCCTACCGGCCCGCAGGGTCCGATCGGTCAGCCTGGCCCAGCGGTGAGTGTTGTCCCCTGGTAGCAGAAATCCCATTTCTTACCACAAAACCTCCCGGGAAGCACTGCAAGGCTTGGCAGCTTCTGCCTGAGGCTGCTGCTGCCCAGTACGTGCTCAGGGCATTGCTGCTGGCTGCAGCACGATGTGGTGGGGATGGAGCTTTGTGTCTGCCCGGGTCTTCGCTAAGCTGCATCAGACTCTTTCCTCGTAGGGTGCGGATGGAGAGCCAGGTCCCAGAGGACAGCAAGGCCTCTTTGGTCAGAAGGGTGATGAAGGACCCCGAGGTTTTCCTGGTCCTCCTGGCCCTGTGGGCTTGCAGGTAATTTGCAGTATTGAGGGAGGGTAATGAGGGCTGAGGCTCCATCTGAGATGTTCACAGGTAAAACTCATCCCCTCCACCTCCACAGGGCTTGCCTGGACCGCCGGGTGAGAAGGGAGAAACGGGTGATGTTGGGCAAATGGTAAGATGGTTTCATACTACTTTTTTTTGTCACTGGCATAGACATTGCTCCAAGAAATGTCTCTTAAACTTGTCTCCTCTTTCTCTCAGGGCCCGCCAGGCCCACCTGGACCCAGAGGTCCATCTGGACCACCGGGGGCAGATGGTCCACAGGGTCCTCCCGGGGGAATAGGAAATCCTGGAGCAGTAGGAGAGAAGGTAAAGCAATCCAGACAAACTTGATGGAAGCCTGCAGAAGTTTACTACAGCACTCATGCAGGGTCTTTGCTACGTCAGCAGCAAACTCAGCAACCTGCAGAAATGTAAGTGTATTCATCCTCTTTTCCCCTCTGCAGGGTGAACCTGGTGAATCTGGTGAGCCTGGTCTTCCCGGTGAAGTTGGCCTCCCGGTAAGTACAGTACGGGGTGGCTCTTGCTCTGATGGAGAAGAGCTTTTCTTCAGTGGTGTCCCCTGAGGAGCTGGTTGGAGGGGTCTCAGAGAGGAATGGATGTGGATGGGGCTGCAGGGACTCAACCATGTCCCTGGTTTGGGTATCGGGTGACACATCACCATGTTACTGGGTATTTATAGTAAACCGTTTAGTCACCAGATATGGGCTGCCCACGGCTGAACATCATGAACACCATTTAATCTTTGTGGGAAGGGACTGCTAAATCACGTCCTCGTGTTTTGAGATACAAATAGAGCTTCTTTCTCCGAACTGATGAAAGGATAATTAGAGGTCGGTAAGTTGTGTTCCTGGATAATAGAGACACCTTTTTTCCTTTACAGGGTCCTAAAGGTGAAAGAGGTGAAAAGGGTGAAGCAGGTCCCTCTGGTGCTGCTGGCCCACCAGGACCCAAAGGTCCACCAGGTGATGATGGTCCCAAAGGCAGCCCTGTAAGTACCCCCCTGCCCAAGTGCTGCTTCCTTCTCTTGCCCAGCAGAGATTTTTCAATGTAAAAATATTTTCCAGAGATTTTTGTGGAAATTTGAAAGTTTACCAGCCAGAGAATTTTGTCTCTTAATATGTGATATTAGTCCCCTTCTTTAGGGTGCTAATGAGGAAAGACCCAGCTGTACCAGACCTTCCACCTTGAATTATTAGTCCTTTTTTCAGGCCATCAGAAAACTCACCCCTATGGAAATGACATGCAGTGGGCTTTACTTTGCATTTGAGCTTAATGCATTGCCAAGGTCTTCTGCACCAGAGCAAAGCTTCCAAAATACCATAGGGGAGATTTATGTGAATTTGGGAGTTGTACCTCTAGGGTCAGATCCCTGCTGATGCTAGTTGCTGTAGCTCTCTTGAAGCCAGTAGAGCCATACTGATTTATACCAGATGACAATGGTAGAGTATTTATCTTGCTGGTTTCTTTGATGCTTGCTGGCTGAAGAAATTTGTTATGCGATAAGCAAAGATGGCATGAAAGAGCAGAGGAGGCAGGGGAGTTACTCATCTCTCTTAACAGATGGGTTTTTGGGATATCGCATTATTGGTTGAAGCCTGTTGTCTGAACACTGGTCTCGGAATCATTTGAAGTGTTCGATAGACATTGTATGGAGAAGAACAGTGAAGGGTTTTAGTTATTAAATGCTTTGAGATGATCTGATGTGAAAACTGTTACACATCATGTAGCAAGCAAAAGCAAAATCTTGAAATCTGCACATTCCCAGAGCTGCGAGGATTTCACTGTCGCTTGTCCGATGTATTTATGAAAAATTAGCTGAAATTCCCAGCATTGACACTGGAGCTTTGCACAGTCTGGATGCAGAGCTGAACCGGTGGCTGTGACAGGATGAAATCACTGAAGATGCAGAGATGGGATGTGGTCTGGGATTGTGTCTGGGGGTTGGGAACTGGGGTTTTTCTGTGCAAGGTGACTCCTCGTGTTGTCACTGGGGTGGCAGGCACTAATGCTCTGCAGTTCTGCAGATGCAATATCTCTGACTTGGGAATATCCTTCTTTCTTTGCAGGGTCCAGTTGGTTTCCCTGGCGACCCTGGTCCTCCTGGAGAACCTGGTCCAGCTGTAAGTGTTTGTCTCACGGAAGGGCAGTTATGTTCCTCCTCTTGGTTTGTGCAATATGACTTTGCTCTTCACTCATCAGTAGCTCCTCTGGCATTTACTCTTCCTTTACTTGGGGAAGAGTGGGAAGTCCCACCATAACACTGTTTGTCTGACCATGCCACCTGCTTTGGGGCAGTAGCTGTACAAATGCTGCTATGCACAGCGTCTGACACGGAACGCTTGCAGCTGCCAATGTTCTCAACAAGAGATGGGAAGGGATGGTGCCTGGTGACATGAAGACCAGCTGAACCACACCTGCTGATGCTCTGCTCAACTCTATTTGTGCCCTAAATACACCTGCTTGTTCCTTTCTTCCTTTTTTAGGGGCAAGATGGTCCCCCTGGTGACAAAGGTGATGATGGCGAACCTGGACAGACTGTAAGTAACTGGATGGACGAGATCTGTTCCCCATCAGTCCCTATGGTTTCTGTGAGCAAGTCCAAGGACTTTTGCCACCGGAGAACATCCAGCATCTTATTCCCACCAGCTTCTGCTGCGCTGGTCCCCTGATGCCTGTCCCTCCTGTCCCTGTCAGCCTGGTTGCCACCATCCATCCAGGCTGCTCAGCAATCCATCCTGAAAGCAAAAATTAACTTACGGAAACCAAAAAATCTAGTCTTTCGTTTTAATTTGGCTGTGCCTTATGGTATTGCATGGTGGGAAGGGATAAAACAGGATACCACCTGCACCCCGAGGAGGTGTCGGGAGTTGTACTTGCTCGCCCACGCCTCGGCTTAGCACAAACTCTACATCTCGACTCGAGTTTTACACGTTTGCTCCTCCTTCCCGTGTCTGTGGTGCAGTTATGGCTTTTTCTCCTCCCCTCTCCATTTAGGGTTCCCCTGGTCCCACGGGAGAGCCAGGCCCCTCCGGACCCCCGGGAAAAAGGGTAAGCTGCTTGTTTATGAGTATTTTTCCCAAAGTATTCGTATTGACTTTGTGAAACTAATGTTATGACTAGGTCTACAGTAAATGCAAGGCAGTGGCGTGTAAAATAATAATAAAAATAAGTTGATGCACCATCCACAGTCACTGGAAGCTGATGGGAAGTCATCAACTGAATCCCATAGATTTTTTTTCTTTTAGATTTTAACTCTCGAAAGAAAATACAAGTATGAGGTGCTCCTGCTCTTCCTGTCTTGCTGGCAGAACTCAGGGATTCATTTAGTGAGAAGCTCATTTAAAAAGCTTTTCAGAGATATTTGTCTCCTTTTTGCCTTCTTCCCTGGGGCTGTAGCATCATTTTGCTAATTCCAATGGACCATTTCAGATGAGTGTGATATAACTGTGTTTTGCATCTCTTTTGTGCTTTCTCTAGGGCCCTCCTGGTCCAGCCGGTCCTGAAGGAAGGCAAGGAGAGAAAGGAGCCAAGGTAAGAGCTGAATGGGATTTCACTTCTACTACGTCCTTTGTATGCCAAAAGAACCACCCTCTGACAACGCTGGTGTTTGAAATACAGTGATTTAATTTTGCTGTGCATTACAACAAATTAGGCTGAATTTGGGGCCATTGGCCTCAACTCTCGGCTTATGTTTCATCTTTTAACAAACTCAGCGGAGATAATTAGGGCTTGGTAAGGTCACGGGAATGTTTTTCTTGTTTTGAAATGTCAAAGTGCCATATTTGGCAATTTGATGTGTTGCGAATAATGCGGCGTGCACAGCCCTACGTCCTTTCCCAGGGCAAACACGGCATTATTGGACCATGATTGTTTTGGTAGGAGTGGTGGGGAAACATGGAGTGGGGTTTGAAATGATAGATGCAGTTGTTGTGGCAGCCATGGGAACGCTGATGGCAGAGGGTGTCCTCTGCTCACCCATCTCCCAGGGCCAAACCCAGGAAAGCTTTCTGCTCCAGAAACCTCACAGCCAAAGGGCTTTTCCTGCTGGAAATCAGCAGAAATAGGGAAGGCTGAAAAGCTGAGGGAGTTTGGAGACCTGTCCTCAGTGCGTAAGGGGTAGGAAGGTCAACAAACAGAAAGTTTTACAAACTTTAAACGGGATTGTATTCGTTCTGTGACACCCTGGCAGCAGCCACCGTGTATCGAGAAGATTGTTTCAAATTCAATACAATTTAAATTCATATTAAACCATTCTGCCTCTTGCATCCAGGGTGAAGCTGGGTTGGAAGGGCCTCCTGGGAAGACTGGCCCCATCGGTCCCCAAGGGGCTCCGGGGAAGCCCGGCCCCGACGGCCTCCGAGGAATTCCTGGTCCAGTGGTGAGTAAAACTGAGCAAAGGCTCAGAAAGCTGCTGGGCAGGGTTGTTCCTGGTGCTTTACCATAATTCCTCTGCCTTGGGAGATGCCTTTCTCCCAGTATAATGTTCCGCCTGTGCTTAAGTGACTGAGAGCAGATAAAGCATCTTTAGTGGAAATAATATACAGTAAATACCATCCCCCAGGAGGTTTTATTTGAGTCTTGGTTCTGCTCACCCCCTTTCCATGGGTGAGAGTTTCCATGACTTCCAAAGTCCCTTTTCCGGTGGAAATCTGAGCATGAAAGGAACGTAAATACTTTTGCCTTTCCCATCTGTGAGAAGCCAGGGAGAATGTTCCTTGGCACAGGGACGAGATGAGGACGGGTGAATAATTGGAATAATCCCTGCTGGGAGCTCTGGTGTTGTGAATGATTGTTTTGAGGGAGTTGTGCTGTTTTACAGGGTGAACAAGGTCTCCCAGGATCCCCTGGCCCAGATGGTCCTCCAGGCCCAATGGTATGTCCAGACCATCAAATTCCATGAGGTTTTGAAATGGCTGACTCTATATTACGTGAATTAATTCTTTCTTTTGTTTTTCCCCCGTCTCCCAAAGGGCCCACCGGGTTTGCCTGGTCTTAAAGGAGACTCTGGTCCTAAAGGGGAGAAGGTGAGAACGCCGCATGCGATCTCGCTGCATGACCTGATGTCCATGTCTGGGTGTGGGGAAAAAAATTGTCGTTGTAGAGGGGTCCTGCAGCTGGTGGGATGATGCTGACGAGCGCCACCAGCCCCCTGTGCGCTCTCTCATACCCTGGAAGCATCAGACAGATGTTTAAAGGAGAGATGGAGAGTTGCGAGCGTGCCCCAAGGGGTGAACGCGTTATGCTGTGGGTGAGCGTGTGCCCTCGCACGTCTGGATCCAAGGCTGGGTCCCCATCCCCGTATCACCAGCACTGATGCTGATGATGTGGTGACATGGAGCTGAATCTCAGGGCAGCTCTGAACACGGATGCGTTAGCAGAGGGCGCAGGGAGGTGCAGACACCTGCCTGGCTTCGGGGCGCCATTCTCAGTCTTGTAGAAATGTACGTAATAAACGTTAGCGCGCAAAATGAGCCGTCGCTCCAGTGCAGCAGATCTCTTTCCATATTTGTAGCATTTTCTGTTGCAAAAAGCTGCTGCTTTGCTCTGCTCCACCACTGCCAGGTGTCAAGGACAGCTACGAACTCCCGCCACCTTGCTTAGATATTTGGGGTTGTATCTAGAAATGTCTTTGGTGTTCAGTTGCCTCTGGCAAGAGATCGTAATTAACGTCTGCTGTTTTCCCCTAGGGTCATCCAGGTTTAATTGGTCTTATTGGGCCACCAGGAGAGCAGGGAGAAAAGGGTGACAGAGGCCTCCCCGGCCCCCAGGGCTCAGCAGGACCCAAAGGAGAGCAGGTAAATATTCCGTAAGACCTTAGATGTGCTTTTGAGCTGTGGGGTTTGCCGACTTTCAGCAGGTACAGCATAGCAGAGATGGTCAACCTCGGCAGGAGAATCTTGCTAATTTTTTAGGAATATTTTCTATATTAACATAGTGTATTCTACATGTGAAATGTAGAGATGCTCCAAAATGATCCATTTTTAGTGGAAAGCAGATTCTCAAAGGCCATATGAAGAGAGTTGAATAGACTTGTAGGAATGGTAACATGAAATACTCACCTAGAGGACTGATTTTTAAAATGGTGTGCCTAAATGAGAGATGAGATTCTCCAGTCATGCTCTTGTCTGGATCATACACATGCTTAAAAACCAGGTAAAGCTCCAGATTTGAACGGAGTCCTCCAAAACCAGCTGGCCACCTGCGAGCAGATGTCAGTTGTGCAGTTATAACCCAGCATTGCTCCATGCAAATTGATGTTATTCTGCTTTTCTTTTTCAGGGTATCACAGGTCCTTCTGGACCCATTGGACCTCCAGGGCCACCAGGATTACCGGTATGTGACAAGGAATTATCTTTTAATTCCTCAGGAGCTACACAGCCCTTCTGGGGCCTCCTCAGTGCTCCCAGACACACAGCTCCAAGGATGCTGATGGGAGCAAAGGTTTCCCAGCTGAACCCATTAAATCACTGGGATGAGTTACAGGAGTACTGGGGGGTGACAATGTGAGCTGAGACGTGGGCACAGGGGACACGGCATGAGGCACAGAAATTAACCCACCCTGTTTCTCTCTGATTATCTACAGTCACATAGTGAATTCTTTTTTGTACTTTTAGCTATTTGCCTTTTTTTTGTTGTTTTTTTCACTGGATGCCCAAATGCCGCAGCCTGCAGCTTTGGGTGACCAGCATCTCTTGTTGTTGGGTGTCCTTAAGCGAGGATCAGCCCCAGGTTATGGGAATCACACAGCAGCTTTTCCAGCCCCCGGCCAGGCAGGAGTGTGGAGTTCTAACATGGATTGCTCTGACACAAACGCTTTTCGTGCCTTGGCAAATAAAAACAGCACCGAACTCAAGTGGATGTGAAAAGTGGAAACGGAAAGGCAGTGAATTAAAAAGAAAAAAAATACAAACCACACACCTTGTATAACACTGCTGTTTCTCTCTCTAAGGAGAGACTGACTTCTCTGCTAGGAAATGTACTGACTCCTTGCTGTATTTTTCTCTATACAGGGTCCACCTGGTCCCAAAGGTGCTAAAGGATCATCAGTGAGTATAGACATTGTTAAACGGAGAGGCTGAGGAGCTCTTATTAAGTGTGTAACCTGCTGCGACTTCTCGTCAGTGGCATTAAGGCAATTAGCCAAAGATGACTGTACAAAATGCAGCCTTTTCAGGCTGGCTAAGCTGAGAAATTATAATTGGGGAAGGTTTCAGTTGCACTCACTGTACTTCCTTGAACATCAGTGCAGCAAAGATCATAAGGAGGGATCCAGTGCGTAGTCCTTGGGAGAAAACCTACTGCTGTGAAGTGGAGGGAATGAAAAATAACGCGCGAAGCAGGAGGTGGCGAGCTGAAAAGTGAAGAATTCAGTGAGAAATGTGACACTGAAGCAAGCTTCGTTTACAGCTCGCTATGCAGGCAGCTAAAAATTCTCTTGGGCAACTTCCCGAAGTCTTTTTCCCATGCAGAATTCAATGTTTTATTATACTTAAGTTTTATTTGGTTTATAAATCTGTTGAGTTGACTTGGAGAGTTAATGTTTTCATGCATTGGAAGATTCTTCTTTTTCCATAGAAAGCATAAGCAAAATTCGACTGTTTAACTGCAAGCATTTGATCTTTTTCTCTTACCTAGGCATCTAAAATAACCAAAGTAAGCATTTTCTTGGGGAGGGGGTGTGAGGAGACTCCTCTTCTGTGCCCGAAGGGTTTTTGCCACAAGACACTATTAAAATAAATAAAGTTTGGGATGTGATATAATTGACGAGTGTTTTTTCCTGAGTGACTCGTATGTTTTTCCTTTGTTTTTCCACCCAGGGTCCAACAGGTCCAAAGGGTGAATCGGGTCTTCCTGGGCCCCCGGGACCTCCTGTAAGTAGAACCTATTACCTGAATTGTGAAATGAGGTTCAGATTTTGTGGGTGCTGTAATGTGAGGAAGGAGGAGGTTTCTGGAGAAAGATTCAGCGTATTGGGAGTCTTGGCAGTTGATTGGAATTTCTTAGAGATGCTGGGGAAGAAAGCAGGGTGTGAAGGGAGAAATTATTAATGGGAAGATGACAAGAGAAGGTGGAGCCAGTGTTCAAGCCTGGTGGTTCTCATCGTTTCCATCACGGGTGTTTCACGTGTCTGTTACGATGCTGTTCCTCAGCGAATCTCCTCTGCCTCTTCCCCACCACCAATGCAATCAGAAGTCGTATCTTCTTTCCCCATAACTCAGGGTCCTCCTGGAGAAGTCATCCAGCCGCTGCCCATCCAGGCTTCCAAAAGGACCAGGAGAAACATCGACGCCAGCCAGCTGGTGGACGATGGCAATGCCGACAACTACATGGACTACGCAGACGGCATGGAGGAAATTTTCGGCTCGCTGAATTCCTTGAAACTGGAAATTGAGCAGATGAAGCATCCGTTGGGCACTCAACACAACCCAGCGCGTACCTGCAAGGACCTGCAGCTGTGTCACCCCGATTTCCCAGACGGTGTGTCCTGGGACGGGGGGGTGCGGGGAAAGCACTGGGGGTTTCCCAGCTCCACGTGGTGAATACCGGCGAGTGTAGGAAGAGAAGGAATTTGGGGAGTCCCTGGTGCCCCATGAGGGATGTGGGTGACAGAGAACAAATATGTGGGGAAGAGCTGGACGATGTGATTGTTGTAGGTCCCTTCCAATTGAAATATTCCATTCTATTTTAAAAATGGGGATATATGATAAAAAATAGCTGTTCTTCTAAGTTGCCACATTATTATGTGGAATCAGAACATAACTGTTTCTCAGAAAAATATATATAAATAGTAACTTAGGGCAGAGGGATGAAACATCCCTGGTAAAGTGGTTGCTGAAGTGCCCGTCGTTCTTCCCTCACAGTGCTGATTCTTTCTTCCCTTCTCTTGCCTGTTGTGCATCCAGGTGAATACTGGGTTGATCCAAACCAAGGGTGCTCCAGAGACTCTTTCAAAGTTTACTGTAATTTCACAGCTGGCGGAGAGACTTGCATCTTTCCTGATAAGAAATCTGAAGGAGTAAGTCCACATAACTTCCCGTGTACTGTGTTTTGCCTCCTGCATTCCGAATACTTGTCGTGCTCTCTTCTTCT
>VWYH01003732.1:2258107-2318810 GCA_013399365.1 Pampusana beccarii | reverse complement strand
CCCCCCCCCCCCCCCCCTTATATCATGGTGGTAAGAGATTGTTTCCTAATATGAATATTCATAGACAGTCATTTTCAGGAGAATTGAACAATAGCAAGTAAGGATTAAAGATCCAGAACATTTCTTTGTTACACAACATTGCCTTCTAAAATAATAAGGAATGTGTTTACAAAGAGAATTTCTTTGAGTAAGTCAGATTAAAACTGATATGAGACGTCTTTGATTTCCCAGGCATAATAAATGCTAAAACCTTATTTTTTTTTTTTTTTTTATTTTTAACATTGCTTTACAAAGGCAGAAGTGTGTGTCGGTGCAGGAACCGCAGCTCCCCATGAGCTTCATTTAACTTGTTCCTTGTAAGCCGCGGTAGAATTTAAGCCGTATCCCCTTTCCGTCCATTCTCAACCCAGCAGAAACACACTGACTCGCTTTGTGTGAGGAAAGGACAATCCCCAGACACCTGCACACAACTTGGCTGTTGCTTTTGGGGAGGTTTCCAGCAGACGTGAGGGCGTTTGTGGGAGGGGAAAGGAGCAGCCACGCTCCGTCCTGGTGCCCGACTCCGGCTGGTTCCGCTGCTCAGACCGGGCTGCTGTAAAGGATGCTCCGACAGCTCGTTCATTGTCACGGCCACCCCTCATGTTGCTCCAGGTAGCTGGAGCTCCATCACGTGTGATGGGCCAGCACCGACTGCGGAGGATGCGCTGCATGTGCTACAGCTTATTGCTGCACAAACACCAGAGACTTTTCCTTCATCCCGCTCTTCTCCCAGCCCCATAGCACCTGGATGTGACATTAGAGTGACAGCAGCCTTCTCCATCATCAGCGTCACTTTTCCACCCCAGCTCTCCCACGCAGATCAATGAATCTTTTACCGTTGATATTTCCTTTTTCTTTTTTTTTTTTTCCTTTTCTTTCCCCTGTCGATAGACTGCACTGCTGGTTTTGCATCCAAAGTATCTACAGGGCAGGGATCATTAGCCCTTAATGAAGGAGGCCGGTGCCAAAGCAGCGCTGGGCGCGCAGGGCAGCACCACATCATCCCATTCTGCTCCAGAGGCTGCTGGCACCTTAGGGCGCTGCCGACTGGTCTTGTTACAGCTGTATAAAGATTGAGAAACCGTATTAAAGTTGGACAGTTTCAAAAAGGCATGTAGACCCTGCTTGTGGAACTGAATGTAACTTTTTTTTTTATTTCTTTTTTTCTTCTTTCTCTCTTTCCCCCTTGCCGTCCACAAACTAGGCTAGAATTACTTCTTGGCCAAAGGAAAACCCAGGCTCCTGGTTCAGTGAATTCAAGCGCGGTAAACTGGTAAGATGCATCTTGGTGCTTTCTGTTGTCTTTAACCCATGTCATATTTTACAGAGTAAAATGGCTCGTTGGCCCAAAGAAAAGCCTTCCACATGGTATAGTCAGTACAAGCGGGGGTCGTTGGTAAGTGGCTAACCTTGGCCCTCGGGTCTGAATCAGAGCGCGTCATCTGCTTCGGTATGGCCAGACCTGCTGCACTCTGCATGCTGGACTAATAACCATCACCAGTCGCAGAAAAAACGTTTAAGGTGGTTTACTGGAGAAAAAAAAAAAAAAAGAAACAAAACCCAGTGGGGATGCTTTTTTTCGATTATGCTTGGCTGGAAATGTAGGAGCAGGCATCCCATGGGAGAGGGCTGCATCCCATGGGAGAGGGCTGCATCCCACGGGAGAGCTCTTGCTGTCTTCTAATCAGTTCCCATTGTGACAAGGACAAACTTGGTGTCCCCGTGCTGCTGACCCCAGCAGTTTAGCCTTATCCTGAGCCCCTCGATGTGATGCTCCAGCCCGGAGCTGGGCACGGTGCTGGTACCCAGGCTGAGGGGGTGAATCGGCACATCTGGGGCGGGTTTTGCCCAAAGGATGGGTTTCATCTCCCACACTGGAGATGAGCCACATTGAGGGCTCCCATGCCACCCGCAGAGCTTGGGAGATGTCAAGGCATTGGTTTAAAGGAAGATTTATTTCAAACCGTGTGTGTTTGCCAAGCCTGGTGGCCTGGAATTTGACTTAGTCACAATTAAGGATTTTTTTTTTCAAGGGACAGAAACTGTTCACAAAGTCAAACAATGTTTGATGTCAGCAAGCAAGAAAGACAGCAACACATAAACCAGAGAAGGAGCTCTAGTGTCTTGTTGTGTAACAGGTTATCCATGTTGTAGATGGATCAATCCCACAGAGCCTGAGCTTTGGTCGGGAGTGCCAGAGCATCCTTGTCAGAGCAGCAGCCGATTAGTGTAAGCCAGGTCTCCTTAAGCAACAGAAATCTCCCCTGTGTGTACCCATTCTTGTAGGATTAGCGGGATGCAGATAACGAGCTCAGACAAATCAGGAGAATTAGGGAAGAAGGAAATATTCAGTGGGTAGAACCAACCTGGCCCTGAAAACTGGAGATGCTCCGATGTACAGTGCTGAGCTGCCTCGTGCGGTCCTGCTCTCCCCAGGGCAGAGGTTTCCTGCAGTGCCCCAAACTTCCACCTTAAAAGGCAAACAACAACAACAAAAAAAATCGCCGTGTTGTTTTCTTAAGCCACATTTCATTGCCACTAAACGCATTTTGCTCTGATTCTGCCCACAAGAAGGGGTATGGCTTGCTGCAGCTTTTCTGCTTCATGGAGTACGGCCGCAAAGCCAGAGCTGCAGCCTCGGAGCTCCTTAGAGGGCAACTGCTCATAGCTTAATTACAGAGCACTTCTTCAGTTAATATTACAAGTACCTCGATTTCTCTGCCTTTTTTTTTCAGTCTGTTTATCAGCTACGTTAGAGGCTGAATTGCCAACCTAGAGCTTAGGGCCCATTTCTTTTAAATAGGAATTTCAGTGCTACTCAGAACCCTCTGTTTCATCTTTCTGCGTTGCTTTTTTTTTATTTTTTTGCTTTTTACCTGTCCTGCGTTTTCTGTTCGGAAAAAAGCCACCAGCACGTAGAAGACCCACCTAAGCAAACTACAAAACCATTAAACATGCAAGCCATAAAAGTGAAGTTTGATTTTTTTTTAATTCTTCTTTTTTAAAGCACCTCTCATTTTGCCCCAGCCATGAGATTGCTAAACTGGGGAGACATTTTCCCGGATCCAAGACAGTTGCAATCTGTGTGCAGATGGGTGGGATGACTGAGTTTGGGTTCCCTTCTGGGTGCATTGTTGCTGCTGTTACTCCATGGAGAAGGTCCCTGGTGTCTTCCCACGCAGCCCCAGTGCGGTCTCTTGGGGATGCTGAGCCCACGGGGATCCCCGAAGCTGAAGGGAACGTTTCCACGCGGTTGCTCAGCCCTGCCGAGAGCACAGGTTGCTGACGGGGGATTTCTGTACGAATCTCAGCGTTTGCACGAGTGGTGCAGCCCTGAAGACGCTTGCTTTTTCTTCTGGGGATATTTAAAGTAGAGAGAACATGGTAAACATAACAAAACAATCTTGTTTGATGCTTCTGCACTGTCATTAATCAATGACACAGAGTGCTTGGAGCTGGTTTCTTATCATTTCTCATGACGCGGCCAAACCGCATTTCGAGGGATAAAAGGGTTGCAGATGTTTTTCTCTGGACTCTGCTTTCCTGCTGTGTGCCTGACACACAATTCCCAGCAGCTCTAACGAGGCCTGCCACCCATCCCATCCTGTTATCCTTCACAGCCGTATGGCGTCTGCCACGGTAATGTAATACTATCACAGAGGAAACAGGAAACGATTGATTTTTGCAGAGCTGTTTTCCCACGAGTGAGCCTTATGCACACAAGCAGTTCCTAGTGGCTCCAGTTGCAAAGAAACTGGGACAGACCTTCATGTAACCTGCAGGGGCAGAAAAGCAACTGAGACCCCGTAACCAGCAGTCAGGCTCCCAAACCAAAGCACTGGTTTGAAATAAGAACAAATAAAATAAGAGAAGTGGGTCCTGCGGATCAGTAGTGCCATGTGTCATTGGGTAGTTGGCATTTTGTGTCCCTTTCCTTCCACGTCCTGGTGGTTTTCTGGCCGCTCTCCTGCTGGCATGCGTGGCTCTCCCATGGTCAGTCATATTTAACTCTCAGGAGGACAGTGCGACAGTATCCTGACAACCGGTTGGTATATTTATGCATTTTTATTATCGTTTTACTCATGATTTTATTGTCTGGTTATGAATCTCTTCTACTGTTTGCAGCTTGCACCGATGTTTTGTGGTACCTCGAAGAACGCTGCGCTGTTTGTGTACCTTCTGTCTTTCTCCTGGTCATTTCTAAAGAAACCCACTGTCTGTAGAGGACAGTAACAAGCAGCAGCTCTGGTAGCTTGGCCGTGGCTGGAAATGCCACCTGAAATCAGTTTATACATGCAAACTGGCTCTCCCCTTCTTCGCACTGAGTGCAAAGATTGCTTAAAAACCAGTGCGTTGGTGCCCAAGAAAAATGAATGGGAAATACCCCAGTGCGTGCGGAACAAAATACCCGCAGCAATCAGAAAATCATGTCCAAAATGGTAGAAGAATGAAGCCCTACACCCTTACAGGAATCTGTGCTCTCTCCTTTTCAAAAGCTGGAGTAGTATGCTCCCTATTGCCTTAAACTTGAGATATATACCCCCAAGTTTGCTTAGCACTGCACGTTTTTGCAACCAGGCCTTGAAATCCCCCTTTTTTTTCTCCTGCTATCCTGTGTTAGCCTTGTTTTTTTAGCTCACGAGCAGCAAGAGAAATAAAGTGTCCTCGGTAGCTGTGGCCTGGCCGTGGGGGGACCAGAGCATCCCTGTGGCCGGAGCAGCATCTGTGTCCCCATGGGGTGGTGAGACTGTGGACGGGTGAGGCTGGTGGTCCTCAGAACCCCCCAAACACGTTGCGTTGCCCCTCACTGCCCAGTGTTTCCCCTTCTCCGCTTCTCGCAGCTCTCCTACGTGGATTCGGACGGGAACCCCATCGGAGTGGTGCAGATGACTTTCCTCCGGCTCTTGAGCGCCTCGGCCCACCAGAACATCACGTACAACTGCTACCAGTCCGTCGCCTGGCACGACGCCACCACCGACAGCTACGACAAGGCCATCCGCTTCCTGGGCTCCAACGACGAGGAGATGTCCTACGACAACAACCCCTACATCCGAGCCCCCCTGGATGGCTGCGCGGTACGTGGGCAGAGCTGGGCTGGGCCCGTCCCTGCGGAAAGGGACAGTGCTGGAGGTGTCTGTCCCCTCCCCTGGTTCTCCAGCACTGTCTGTCTCAGAGCAAATCACCTCCAAATTCCCTGTGCCTTGTAGTTGCCTTGAGGATTGTCCCCAGCATGGGAGGTATTGAGCTTGCTCTTCCTTTTGCTGGGAATATGAATTCCACTTAAAGTCAGGGGAAGCAGCAGCACCTCTAGAAACCAGATTAATTTCCCTTGTTGCTGGCTCTGCATAAAGGAAAGGACCTACCTAAAACCACCGGCTGCTTTTAAATGCCCCCCATGGCCTTTGCTCTTACTCCGTTTACTCACGTGGGGCAAGGCGAGTGATGACACACAGTTGCATATGGATTTTGCGGGCTTTGATAATTATTTTTAAGTGCTTTCAGAAAATCTTGGAGGCAAAGCATTAAGGGTTTGGTATTGGCTCAGAGCTTGGGGCATCACTTCCAAACCAGCGTGCCCCAATCCTTCATCTCCGCTAGAGACCTTCCTGCAGGCTGTAAAGAGGAGGTAAAATGTGCCAGGGGAGTTTATTGCGGCCTTGCAGAAGGATGCTCTGCATCTCCTGTGCCATCTCTGGCACCCTGGTGGATCATCCTTCATGAACCGCAGGCAGGATATTTAAGACTGAGCTCTACCACATGAAAAATGAGGTTGGGCTACCTGATTTTTGGGGTGACCGCAGAGGTCCTGGTCAGACCTGCACTCTGGCCGCGATGCTGCTGCAGCTGGCGCTGGGTGGTATCCAGGGCTGATGTTCGGGTTGTTATTCGAATGTGATTTTCCTGATCTTACAGCCCTTTCATAGCAGCTGTGATACAGCCTATTCTTCTGAGGGACACAAATCAGAGGGTAAGGCAGAGCCAGAAGCTGCTCCATAAATTCACTTGTTTGTGCAGCTTTGTATGCCCTCGGGTGCACTTCTGCTCCTCTAATAATTATTTATATTTTGGAAATAACCGTATGGCTACCAGGCACGATAAAAAGACAACATCACCTTGTGAATTCCATCAAACTTTAAATGTGATCTTTCTCGGTAGTGCTTGGATAATAGTCTAACTAATATATTCAAATTAAATCGCTCATATTTGCTCAACAACCCATGTATATCCTTGGGGAGGCAAAACAACTACACCACAGCCACAACAATTTTACCAGGCTCCTGTTCCAGCTCCGAGATGTGCTGGCAGCAGTTTAATGTCTTTTGATCTGTGTGACAGCAGCTGCTTCTGCTCCAAAGTCAGCACTCAGATCTGGCATCTCCCAGGGGTTTGGTCACTGGTCACCATCCCCCTTGGGATGACTCTGTGGGACAAATGTGTGTTTGGGTGCTGGGTGCCTCTAATTTAGCTCAGAAGATACCTGAGAAATAACGTCACTGTATTCCCAGCTGACTGGTGGACCATTATTTGTGATAACTTGCTGTTGTTGGGCTGGAGGCATCACCAGAGCTCCTCTTTCTCCCTCTTGTCCCCATTAGGCAAAGAAGGGCTACCAGAAGACGATCCTGGAAATCAATACGCCCAAGGTAGAGCAAGTACCTATAGTCGACATCATGTTCAATGACTTCGGAGAAGCGTCACAGAAATTTGGATTCGAGGTGGGACCAGCTTGCTTCATGGGCTAAGAGCCACCTGAAAACTAGTCTCCAAATGAGCAACCTCGTAACCTCATTGCGCCATTTAATTAATTAAAACAAAAGAAAAAAAAAAAAGGAGATCCTTGTCACATGCACGTTCTGAAACTGGACAGCGATGGGTTATTTTTTTCCGTTTCCTTTCGTTCCTCGTTTTGCCCGAGTTCCTTTGTGCCACCGAACCGCCCACCGAGGGGACCGTTCCCGCGACAGACGCAGAATCGCATGACCGACCGCCGCACGCGTGGCCCCGAGCCCTGGCCCCGTGTCACCGCCGCGCTGCTCCACGGCCGCCCAGCAGACCCCACCGCCATCAAAGACAACTTCTTCTTCTTCTTCTTCTTCTTGCCACGCAGCGATACCGAGCGCTTGGCTCCGTGTTAGCGTGTGTGTGTTTGTTTCTAAGGAAAAATGGAAAAAACTTGAAACTCCTGTGTTCAGCTTGACGTTGAAGTCCCGGCTCCAATCCAAACCCCGCTGAAGCCCGTCGGAGGAATTTCATTGATTTCCATGAGATTCGGATCAGCTCTAGCAAGTTGACATCGCAGCTGCTTCCAGAATTTTTAATATTGCCATTGAATTGTGTAATTCTACGTTTTAGAAAATTCAGCCCCCTGAATTTGAGAGCTAAAAGTCACCCTGGGCATCTCTTTCCCATGTATTAAAGGTGCTTATATTTTTATATGTTTGTAAGTAAATATTTCTATTGTATATTATTTTAAATGTCAAAATGTTTTCTGGCTTCAAAACATGCATGTGACCCTGTCTGGATTAAAACCACCACCCTTCCCACCACCGTCCCAGCCCAGCATCCACCTGGGAGCGATGACAGCGACTCATGTCCCCAACCCTGGATTGGGGGCAAACCACCCTCCCCAGGCCCACAGTTGCCTTTTGGAATGATTCGCTTCAAAATAAGGAAATTAAAGCCACTTTTTAATGAGATTTCAACAAAATCCTCACCTAAAAGCAGGATCCGCTTTGACTCTCTCTACCTTTTTATGCACTTGCTTACCTTAACGTACATGTTTTAAATTAATTCTTCTCTTTTTTTTCCTTCGGCATTCTTTTAAAATGATAATAATAAAAAAAAAATCCATTCCCAGCGGCAGATTGCAGTGGCAGGGGAAATCCATTTGTCCTCTATGAATACAAAGTGTAAAAACAAAAAAAAAG
This sequence comes from Pampusana beccarii, assembly GCA_013399365.1. Classification (NCBI taxonomy): domain Eukaryota; kingdom Metazoa; phylum Chordata; class Aves; order Columbiformes; family Columbidae; genus Pampusana; species Pampusana beccarii. Next base: position 2,310,843 of record VWYH01003732.1, on the reverse strand, counting down.
GAAGAGAAAAAAAAAGGTGCTTCTTATTTTTACATGTCTCTGTGGTGCTATCTATTTGAATAACTTTAATACAACACTGGTGATACCCTGCCATTGCCTGATCTCCCGCCAGCCTTTGCTTTTTAGCCACTTTCAACACAGACCAATGGCTTTTGCTACAGTCTTTGATTAGAAATGCATGCCACCTTCAGAATTTGTTATGTAGAAGACCCGCTCCTTTCCTTAATTGTATTGCGGTAGCTTAATACGGTCCAAGTAGAAAAAGTATTAAATGTGCTTACATCTTTTTTTTTCTTTTTTTTTTTCATTTTTTTTCTTCCAAAAAAATATTCACGCATTTTATACGGTGGTAACCATACCAGATTGTACTCGGTCGCTGAATGTTTGTGGTGCTAATTTATGTACTTGTGGGATGTCCTGACGCGATGCTGAAGCCGTGCGGGTTCCTGCCGAGCGCTCCCGGGAATCTGCAATTTTCCTGCTCTTCCCACGCTGGCTCTGCCAGGACGGCTTGGTTTCTTTTTTATTTTATTTCTTTTTTAATGCAGCGTTTTCAGCTCGCAACTTTTCGACACCATCTTCTTTTTCTGTTTGTTTTGTTTGTTTTTCTCCCTGGCCGTTTTCCTCGTTTCGATCTCTCGGCTGGAAAATAGATGTTGCGGGACGCGCTTTTTATTATTATTTGGCCTGGAGCGTTACAGCAATGCTTGAGCCAAGGGGGGTCTTTCACCAGAAAGGAAAAGACATCACATTTACTGTGAAGAAAAGCCTATATATGATGTCTTTTCCCCCCTCCTGCCCAAGTGGAAGGGAGGCAAAGCCGTGTGGTGCTTTTGGTCCGGGAGAGCCACATCCATCCATCCATCCATCTCCCTTCTTCTGTTATGTTCTCTCATATTTTTTTTTTCTTTTCACTTGGAGGGAGGGAAAAAAATAAAAAGGTGCTACTCTAAAAACTGCAGACTCCGGCAGCAAAGCAGTGAAAAGGAGTATTTAATAATATATAGGAGAGCTCAGCTTCTCGGTCACCTTGGCAAGAGCCTTGTCCAGGAACAGTGGGAAGGTCAGAAAACGTTGCACATTCCTCTCTGCAGCAGATAAGCCATATATTGATGTCTGTACACACGTGTGCGTCTGTCTGGGTCATGTGATTCTGTTATAAATTTTCATCAAGGGAGCTTTTTTCTTTTATTTTTCCTTTTATTTCTTTGCTTTAAGAAAAAAAAAAAATCCTCTGTTGAATTCCACAGTGTTGTAATTGTACTGAGCTCCAAACTGTTCCGATTTCCCCAGACCACTTAGCTACGGTATATTGCAATAAAATTACTACTTGTATTTGCAGACATTCTTTTTGTGTAATTTTATTTCCCTCCTCCCTTAATATATATGACTTGAACAAATGTTGATAAGAAAAATAAAACCTATGGAAAAAAAAATTTAGTACATAAGGCCCTTTTTAAAATATAGTGTCAAAAGACATATTGTACATTTCTTCAAAGTCCGATAAACATGTCATAAAATTTAAGTGTAATGCCCGTAAGAGCTATTTTTAAATATTTTAAACCTGTGTAATAAAGGAATAAATGTAATAGATTTTTTTTCAATAAATCAAGTTTACTGTTTCCACCTAAACGAACACGATGTGAATGTCTTCTTGAAGTTGATTGCAGCGTGATTTCCCCACGACCGCTCCGTGGAGCCAGAAGGTTCGTCAGAGCAGCGGTGAAAGCGCTTCAAGGTAAATATAGACTGGAAAATAATAAACCCATCAGAGAGAGAACTTCTAGGCCTGGAGTCTTTTTTTTTTGTTTTTCCTCAGTGAGAATCTCAGACCAACCCAACAGTGCAATAACCCAACCCAAGGATTGTGGTTGCTGGGACTTGGATGGGAAGATCAGACACCCACCAGCTCTCCACCTTCTCCACCCCGGCAGCAGCAGCACCCCAGGAGTCTTTGCTTCAATTGATTTTCCCAGCCTGAGATGAATTCAGGAAAAAACGACGTTTCTCCACCTTCTTGGTGAGCTCCTCAACCCCAAACTCGCGTCTCGTCCACAGGGCGCTGCCGCGTGGATGCAATGGGGGAGGTGACGTGGGGGACACTTTGCTCATCCTCTCCTTGTCTCCCACAGGTTTCACTCCAGGGACTTGCAAGAAGATGATGGCTCTTCTGGAAACCCTTGTAAGAAATGGCTTCGTCCAAATGGATCCCCGAAATGCAGAGGTACCACAGCTGAGGGAAGAAACTAGTTGGAAAAATAGCTTGAATTACTTAGGCTTGGCTAGAAAGATTTAACTTAGATCCTGATGATGCTTCGAGGTGACACCATCCTCGTTGGGGAAGAGTTAACTGAGCGCAGTTGTGTTTCCAACAGCCTCTAAAAGCACCTGGGCATGGGAAGGGGTAACTGCAAGGTTACCAGCGTCTGCTTTGTTCTGCCTGGGATTTCTTTTTTATTTCCTAACAGGCAGAGGCTCAACTAGGCTGGGATTTATGCATTTCTCTGTATTAAGAAAGAAGGTGAAGCCTGAAGAGTTTTTCCTATCCGGTTACCTGCGCTGACCCCGGCACGCAGAGCTGTGTCTTTACTTCCAGGCTGTTTCCTAAGGTAAAACCTGAATTGCTGTGTGACTTACTTTCTGCTGGCAAAATGGGAAATATTATTCTGGGTTTATTTTTTTAGCCCTGTTCTGGAGGAAGGGGCCCGGGTCCCCGTGCCAGCTGTGGTTGTGTGTGTTGGCTTGTTTCTCAGAGCCCCTTGGTTTGTGTCTGTCCTTAAAACAGCCCATGGTTTGGAAGAGGAGGCAGCTGATGGTGATGGACACGTTCCTGCTCCCCCTTGGGGCTGCCCCAAACTCGCGTCTCGTCCACGGGGTCCCTGGGCCAGGGGGTGCAGCCCGCTGGAGGTCACAGCTCTGCCGTGCACCACTCCAGCCTCATCCACACCGTGTGGGGCCACACCACGATCACACCCCATTTGCTCTCCGCAATACTCAACAGCTTTGTTTGGGATGCACCCTGCTCTATTCTTATCTCTCAAAGCGATGCTCCTCCCAGTTCCTTAAATACCTTGTTATCATGAGGCTGGTAAAAATAAAAATGGCTATAAAAGAAGTGCTGGCTATGGTTAAATTAAGAGACCAGATCCTGGGGCACTTACTCCCTATGGTCTGGGTGATTTGGGGCAAACAATTTACAAGAAAAACTATGAAGGGGTGTTTTATTAAAAGTATTTGGCTTCCTTAGTGTGACTAAAGCTCTCCTGGAATGAGAGATACAGCAAGACAAAGTGGGAGGCTGTAACGGGAAGGGAGAGGAATGTGCCTTAGCATGAAGAGAAAATGCAAAGCATCTGGTTACATGAGGCTTTCACAGCATACGAGGCAAGGTAGAGCTGTCGTCTTTGTTCGGCTGCTTTTTGCCCAGCATCTTCTTCCCAGCCTGTCCTGGTTTGACTTTTTTTTATTAACGTCTCAATCAAAAGGCCAGAACTGATCTGACCCACAACTCTGGGGTGGGAAAATGAAATAAAAACCCTTCCATGACTTTCTGTCAGAAAGAGCAAGTGAGCTGGAGATGCCTCTTGGCACTTCACCACTACCTGTAAATTAAGCTGCGGAGTCTCCAGCAGAAGCTAATACAGAGCAAATCAAATGTATCCCCGCTCTCAGCACATCGCACAGGACCTGTGCCACTGCGAATTCGCTGCTCGGGCTATCCTGCCAGCTGGGCATTCCAACAGACAGACAATTTCCAGCTTTTTTAAAAAATATTGTATTGAAATGGATGATCTGAGCAGGACGGGCGGCTGCTGCAGCGCTGAGTCGCATCAGGCTGATTCTTGTGTCACTTGGCAGTGCAAGCCCAGTGTCCCTCTGCAAAGAGCATCGTGTCCCATCCCTCACCAGCTTGGGGTGAAGGCGACACCCGGGACCTTCACCCATGACCTGGCTGGAAACTCTCAGCACGGACTTAGCTTGCAGCAATGACAGAATTATCCATGCAAGGGCTGTCAGCTCTGCTGGTTCTTTTCTGTTTTCTTCCCGTGTGTTTTTCTTACTTTCAGGCAAGAGCAACCTTTGAATCCAACCTGGGCTGATGTTCAACATCTGTCAGTCGCTGTTTAACCAGCACTGCTCTCCTACCGTTACACAATGGCCCAAAATTGCCGAGCTTTAATGCTTTTCAAAGCATCTGGCTTAACCCAAGCTCTGATTTCAACCAGGAGGCACTACTTGACATTCGAGAGTACAAAAGTGCAGCTTCGTGACTTGAGCAATGAGAGGAAAATGAAAGTTTGAATACCAGCCCTGGCATTTGGTGCTTACAGGCAAGTACCGAGATGCTCAATAGTCTGTGATGTCCCCCTGGGCTGGTTCCCATCTCTCTCCAGAGCAGCGGGATGCTGTGCCGTGCTTAGCAAGGGGATGGTCACTGCAAAATCACCAATGCAGAGCTCCAATCCATCAGGATTGGCCTGCAATTGTCGTTACATCCTTGGAAATAATACACTCTTAACTGATCCCTCCCTTGGTGCTTCCAGCTGGGGAGTGCGTGTCCCCTCTCACGTCAATCCCAGCATCTTCTCTGGGCACATAATCAACCTGCTGGATCTGGGGCTCTCGCTGGATTTTCCCCATGTCACAGCACTGAAAGCTGGTTTTGCTTTTGATCTCCAAAGCAGGGGGAGTCTTAATGTGCTGTAGTTTTATTTATGGCACCTATTGCCGTTTCATTTATTCCTTGTAACTTCTCTGGCTGTAGATTTTTTTTTTTTTCCCATCCTGGGGCATCACGGCAGCAAAGTGATTTTCTCCAGAGGCACGAACTCAATAGTTCAGACAGGCCCTGTGTGTTTCTACCTTCATAGCAAACAAAACTTAGCAATTTATGCCTGCATTTAATGGGTTTTCTCAAATAGCCCAGAGCAAAAATAAACACCCCGAAGAAATCAAACACGTGAAAACCCTAAAGAAAAAGCTGTTTTTTCTCCTTCAGAGAGAAGCCAACACGCTTGTTTTGGGTTTGTTTTTTTTTTTAAGAGATGCATAACTAAGAGAGCTCTGAAGCGCTAAAATTACATCTTGTAAGGCTCAGGCTGTCACGCTCGGTGGCACCCCTGGAATCGCTGCTCGATGCAGCTGAACGCAGAGAGCAAACGTGCCGTCGTCGGACCCCGCGGTGGGACTGCGTGTTCTCATTCTGCCTAATTATTAATATGTTAATTTGACAACGAGATGTTCCTCTTTGCAGAAAATTTTCTGCACCCTGCTTGGCTTTTTGTCAGCTGCTCCTCAGCTCGGTGAATTTTCTGGCTTTCTCCGTTTCCTCAGCTCAAGCCGGGTGGAACCATGGGCTGCACCCAGGGGGCCCTTCCCCGAGCACCCCAGGGTGGGCAAACGGAGTCCTTGGGTTGTGTGAGCGTCGTGGTGGTGGTGACTGCCACTGTCACCTTGGGGACATCCCTTAGGATGCTGAGCCATGGCCCTAGCCCTGCAAAAGGCAGGTTGCCATTGCCTGGGGACCCAGAGGGAAAAGATGCATCAGCTGTGCCTTTTTAAGTGCAAAACCTTCACCTGGGTGGATGAGCAGGGACCATGACCTGCTAGTGGGGTCCCTCTGCCGTGGTGGTCTCTTGTCCCCATACACAAGTGTGGTGAAGAGTTTGGTCTCTTTGGGCTTGCAGTGATAATTCGCATCCAAACATCTGCTGGGGGCTCCCAGAACTAAGCCTGGCTTAGCAAAGCGTCTCCCTTCAGCCCCATCTCCTCGATAACCGAAGCATCTCCGCCGCAGGTCGGACCCCAGCCCAGAGCTGCTCCTCGCTGCCACCAGCACCGTGTTGAATTTCAGGAGACCAGAAGAAAAATTGTCCCCCTTTAAGGTTTTCCTTTTGAGCAGGCTGATCAGAGACCCTGTAGAACCAGAAATCAAAAAGCTGCCGGACTTGAAACACTAATTGAGATACACAACAGGAGAGAGGGGGAGAGGGAGGGAGGGGAACGTCTATTCATGAATTATCCGCTCTAAGAGGAAGCGTTTGTGTATTCAAAACACATGTATCATTTTGGTGGCGAATGAAAGAAATTGAATCAGACTACCCAGGAAGTTTGTACACCACCGCGGATTTAATTTTCAAACTTGCATCGGGCGAAGATTAACCTTGCTGAAGGGCGTTAGCAGAGCAGGCAGAATGTGTAAAAATTAATCCCTATAAGTTTCTTCAGCAGGAAACACTAAGCAGTATTAAATATTTATTGTATATAAATACCTTCTTTTTCCTCCCGTTTTCTTTCCTGCTTTGCGTTTCAGTTGCTTGTTCTCCAGAGCCTGTCTGCCCGGCATAGCAGCACATCTGGTACCCGCTGGGGCCCGGACTGTGGGTGCTTTTGCTGCACAACACAGCTGTTAATGCATCTATTATTGCTAAAGAATATAAATGGGTTTTGTAGGAACCGCTGGCTTCGAGCACAGACGGATGCAGCGGGACCTGCCCCTTGTTCCTGCATCCCCAGCTCCACTTGCCACATGCAGACTCCCCAGGGATTAATTAATGTTTTCCTCGAGCCTGGAAAACACAAACCGCTAGGCATCTATTTTTAGTAGGTCTGTGGGGGATGTAGAACACTTCTCCATACTTTGCTCCATATCTTTTTCCTGCAATTTCCCCGTTCCATGTCTGGCAAAACGCAGACGTTTCTATCGCTGAGTGTTGTATAATCTAATTGAACGCGTGTTTCCGAAAGGTTTTGAGACCCTTGGTTGAAAGCCAGCTATTTGGTATTAAATATTGTTAATACGCTCGGCGATGCTCCAGGACCAAAATATTTGTGTTAAATACTGAAAATAACGTGGAACCCGCACACACACCAGTTCCTGCACTGTTGCCCATTCCAGCCGGTTCCATCTGCGGCTGCTCCCCCAGCGCAGCCATGGGGCAGCCCCACATCTCCCCTCCTGGGCCCGTGCTGCCAAACACGAGGTTTTATGTTTCTCCTGCCTGAGGAGCAAGGTATGAGGAATAATTCATTTGTCACCTTGATTTTTTCACTCCCTCCCCTCTAAAGATTGATACCGTTGCACTTAAAGAGGAGAAAATCAAGTTGTGCTGATCTATGACCAGACTCTATTTATTCTCTTAGAGTCTCATCTGCAATTTGTTCAGCATCTTTGGAATTAAAATCCCTTTGCAATCTCCCCAGCTAGCTGAAAATATGCCATTATTTCCCTCCTCTTCCTTCTCAGATGTCTTTTCGCTCTGATCAGGGGATGATGTTATAGATGCTGTGATTCTGCTTTACATTCAGAAGGTTGTGGAAGTTTTGGACCGTAAATAATGCTCCTGTGCAGCTCAGGCAGAATTATTCTGAGGGTTTTTTTTTTTCCTTCTTTCTTCTCCTTCTCCTTTTCCCTATCTTTCTTTCTTCAGATCTTGGAATGGGTGATAAATTAATCATTTCTTCCCCCATAGCATCCGCCAACGCACAATATGGAGCGGATTACTTCACACCTGTGATTTAGACTTGGAGGTGACCCTGCAAATGGAAAAAAAAGGAGAAAAGCCTATCATGTGCATCCTGAGAGGAACAAACCAGCCTGGCACAGAACCACAGCTCGGCACATCAGTCCTAGAAAGCAGCTCAGGGTCCTGCGGTCCCTCCGTTGTCACCCAGAGCAAGGACACCCCCGCCAGCTGACTCCCCGCATGAGCGCGTTCACCAGAGCGGATACGGGCTGATTTCTGCTTCTTGCAGGGATTAAGGTGGTTTTCAGACACGTTTTCTACTTGGCAGGATGACAGGACTTGGGCTGGCGTGCACATTGTCCCCTGGATCCTGCCCCAGCTGCCCAGAGCTGATGAGATGTGATTGCAGAACTGGTTCACCAAAAGGTTTATTTTTTTTTTTTTTTTCCTGATTGGAAGTAGAAAGCAGTGAAGGGTGGATGAAGATGAGCCGTCCCACCCGGTAGCATCAGGTTGTCCTGGCTAGAAACCGCCCTGGCAGACTGAGCTGCCTCTCGCACCCTCTGTGCTCTGGGTAACCACGGCCTGGTACCCAGGGCTGCTGGTCAGGGGGAACTGGAGCATCTTCAGGTCACCGGTTACACCTGCAGGTCACCAGTTATACCTCCAGGTCACCGGTTACACCTCCAGGTCACCGGTTACACCTGCCCGACTTTGCTTGGCTGAAGTTAAATGGGCTCAGTGTCCCGTACCCGAACTGTGGGTTAGACCAAACCCCTTCTGGGGACAGCAGGATGTCACCTGCTGGGATGCTGCAGGTTGCAAGGGCAGAGCTGACAGGTCGGGTTTGTGCTTTTTAACTGGGGAGAAGACCCTGGGTGGCTCCAGCTGAGTCAGAGGGGATGGGACCCCCCTGATGTGGTCGGGCATCGCTCCAGAGCGGCTGTGTGGCCACACAGATGAGACTCGTCCTCTTCTTGCTGCTCTGGAACCTTCTTTGTGCTGCCCCCAGGAAGGGCTGGGAAGGACTCACCCAGCAGGATGCGTTTTCCTATCGTTCGGTGGATCCCTCCTTTTAAATTCCAGTACAAATACTTCAATTTCCAATACAAATAACAATTTGTGACTAAAATCCACCTGATACATCTGTCCCATGGAGTCATTATCCACTTGAAAAGGTTTTTCTGGGGCTGATCCAGCCCACTTCTTGAGGCTGCATTTCTATTTATTTTTTAAAAGATTTCACGTTGTTTTGTTTCTCATTTTCTAGAGAGCTAATCGGATTGGCAAGCAGAGAAAGGAGCTTTCAGGAGAAGCAGCTGCTGAAGAGCAGATAGCGTGTAAAGCCGGGTGTGTAATCCAAGCTTTACCCACAGCCTTATTAAGATCTAGCTGTTTTATTGCAGGCGTATCTCTGGCTGGATTTCATATTAAGTTTTGTGATTTCTCCCTTTCCCTCCCTCCCCCCCCAACATTCTTTTTTCTTCATATAATTTGCTGCCTTTTGCTGGAGGAAAGAGTTTCGTTTAACTGATACACGTGTTGCACTGAGCAACATCCTCGATTTAAATGGAAATTCTATCAATAACAAATGCACTATCTCTCCTCGCCTGGGAAAGGGCTTAGAAATATCATTCAGAGATTTAGAAAAAAGAGCTCAAACCCGCTGGTACAAGAACAGCAGAGTCCTCTCGCAGAGGCCAATTGCAGGTAATAAACTGCCCATTTGTTTGCAGCCAAGATAGTGTAAATTATCCAGAGGAAGTACGAGTTCAGTAATCAAGTCTGAAAATAACATTAAGGTGAGGAGAGGTGGGAATCTCATTATACAGTTACTATTATTTATCGCAGCAGCCTTGAAGGACTTTGGCTGAAAATTGGGGCCAGCCTCCCCCCCCAACATTCGGGACAGAAGCTGCGGGAGCAAGAACGAGTCTGAGCAGATGTGAGTAACAACCTCAGCCTTGGAGAGGAGGGTTTAGATGGCACAAGGAGTTCAGGTGGATAAAGGGACTAAATGCACAGTCAGGTCCCCACCTGTCTCCCTCTCCCAGTCTGCAGTTTTTTCCACCTATTTTCTTTTCTCACAATTCATCCATTACATTTCAAGCCTGACTCTATGCTTCTTGAGTCAGAGTTTGTTTCTGTATCATGTAATGCTATGGACGCCCTGTAATGTGTCGCTGACATGGTAGAAGCCTAAACGTAACTAAAAATGTAAAATGAAGTGGGTTTGGAATATATTTATCCATTTTCTTGTGGAGAAGAGGGAGAAGACCTAAAACAAAATATTCAGTTTTCCTTTCATCATTCAAAATTACTGAAATCTTCAGAAATGGCTCTTTTCTGGATGAGAAACTTTTCAAAATGAGAAACTTTGCCAGATGTCCATATTGTTAAAGAGCCATTTTCTCCTAAAAGAGATGCTTTGAGGAAAATTTTTCAGCCAGCTGTAAAAATAAATCATTGAGTATTGCTTCCTTCGACTGATGAGATTTACAGGCGCTGTACAGATGATTTATAGAGAGGATCACATTAAGATGCCTTCTTGTCTGCATTCAACCCAGCCAGAGGCTCAGCCTTCTCCCCAGCTGGTGCAAGGCGCTGATGCTGTGTTGATGCCAGCGGCACCGTGTCCCATTGCACTGGGTGACAATCAGATCCGTGGGCTCCGTTCCCATCCCCAGGATGCAAAATTGTATTTTTATCAGGCTCATACAGGGGTGACAAAGGTGCAGGGGGAAGCACCCAGCTGTCCCCAGCCCCACGGTTCCTCATCCTGGCACAACTGTCACTGGTCCCCTGTTCTTTAGGAGCCAGGATTCCAGAATGAGAGCGTGTGGAGGTGAATCACCTCCCAGGTCTGTGTTAACCAGGCAGGAGGATGTTCAGGATGTCCAGCTGTGACAGAGGTTGTGTGGGATGCTACGAGGGATGAGCATCTCTCTCCATTTATATTGGTTTTACCTGTTAGTTTATTTACTGCTGCCCAGAACACCAGATCCCAGTGGTCCCCAAGCCCCTTTGGGGTGACAGCAGGGAGCCCAAGCTGCATCTCCCACCTTCATGTGTGCCTGCTGCAGGGCAGGTGCACAGAGCTGAGGATGCTCCAGCTCCCCCAAAGATGGGGAAAAGTTCCAAATCCCTGCCTAGATTTGGGGTTTAGTTGATTTTCTGAATCTATTCAAGGATCATTTATCACTGTGATGGTTCCTCTGCCCATATGTTTAAATACCAGAGAAATGCAGCCTTGCAAATATCTGCTCACCCAGGATGAATAATTTTGGTTGACAGGCAATCAAGAAAAGATTAGTATTTTTGTTGCCATCAACAGCTCTCAGATACTCGGTGAGAAGTTTCCTTCTTTCTGCAAAACTGCACAGCATCTCACAATTTGCTGCTGCTGGTGTTAGTGCAGTTTTCTTTTTTCCCTGTCAACTCAGTCCTAAAGTGCAAGGCTGTTAACAAACCCCCAGCGCCTTCCTCAAAAATAACACAAGTGGGGCCTTGCACCTTGTGTCATAAATCACAGCAAGAAAAATGAAATTATAGGAGCTTACAAGGCTCGCCAGGCCAGGACTGATGCTGAATTAATCATTCCCGTGGCATGTCCAAGCTTAGGTTTCAGCTTAGCCCTTTACAAGTGGTGTTGGATGCAGGAGATATTTCTGAGCCTGTGGCAATGATAGTAACGAGGAGAAATAATACGTAATCATCTGTACTGTCTGCCTGGACTGACTGTGCTTTGGGAAAAGCTGGAGGAGCCACCTGTGTGAAATAAAAGGCTTTAAGGAGCGAAGGAATCAATTTTATCCAACGCTCTTTTTCTCCAAGGCCGAGGAAGAGCTCTCCTCTGCCTTGGTGCACACCCTTGGTTAGTAACTGGAATCTTCTGTATGAAATATTGTACGAGAAAACCACAGTTTCATTTGCTAGATAGGGTTTCAGAGAGAGAGAAGGCACGAGAGCAGCGAAAGCTCTTTAACACCTTTACTTCCTGTGTAGCATCTGCTGATATTTTATTCTTGGCACCTATAAAGCCTCTATTATCCCCACCGAGTTTTTACCCAGTCATGTTTGCTTGCGGAAAGATATAATCCACCAAATAATAAATAAATGCCAGCAACAAAATAAGTAATTAAAAAAAAAAGCAGATTCTTCTGAGAAGGGAGCTGGGCTTGAGCTGCAGATGGCTGGATTGCCCCACAGACAGGGTGCCAGTGATTTGAGTTTTGCAGAGGAACCTATTTCTTATGTTAAATCTAATGACTGTATCGGCTGGAAGAACCGCATCCCCCCAGGGCAGCCCTTTGCACTGCACCAAAGCAGTGGTGTGATTTTCCAGGGTGGAGGAATGAGGAAAGGTTAAGGTATTATTAAAAACTTCATTAATATGCTAACGATCAAAAGACTTGTACTAAAAGTCATTTCTAGCTAACCGCACCTTGCCCCCTGTGTGCGTGTACCCCGGCACAGCGCTAAATGACTTTTTGAACATCTCCCCACGGTTTTTGGGGCAATTTCCTCTGGTTGAAGCTTCTGGGCTGGATCCAGCGCTGCAGATCAGGGCTGGGAGCAGCATCTCCCATCACCCAGAGGAGTCGCCATCCAGGGACCATGCGAGGACCCGACCTGGTTCCTATAGTGAGCATCCCATCTAGGCGGCTCAAGGGCTGATCCTGCTCGGTGCTGTGCTGGCACGGGTGGGGAGACGAGCAGATTGTCACGCCGTGGAGTTGTTTTTCCCTCTCTCGCCGTCTGTCGCGAGGAGCCGTCCCGTCGTGACTCACGGCCCGGTCCATCTGTCCCCACCGATGAGTTTCCGCCCCGCGGCGATGCCGGCAGGACCAGCAGCGCTCGCTTCTCTCCCTGAAAACAAAATGAAATGTTCCTTTGGAGAGGGACCGTCAGCACAGGGCTGGTATTACAGAGTTTAGCTACAGCGTGTAGTTCTCACCCTGTTTTGCTCGAAGGAGTTATCTCTGAACTTGGATGCTGCTGACTCATTTATTCCATCGCTTTTCGGCCGGCTATATATATATATTTCAGCACTGAGGCGTGTTTTGTATTTCAGGAGAGGTGGGGGAAAGACGCAGGAGGAGAGAGCGTTGCAGTGCTCAGTTCCGTGCCCAGCTTGAGGTTTGCTGTCATGGTTTGCAAATGGACTGATGTCCCATAAATATCAATGTGTTTTGAAGGCTTCTCGCACACCGTAATTTGTCATCGCTCCAGGGAAGCGGGGCACTGGCAGAAGTGTGTATTTCCAGGGAATGGGTCTCCCGCCCATCACAACATAGAGGAACAGAAATCAGGGGGCCCTCCTCTTCCTCTAGTGTCCCCCGTATCTCCTCCACACCATCACACCTCTGAGCCAGCCTTCCTCCCTGCTCATCTTCATCAACTCCCCGTCGCTATTCAGTTCTTCACTGGAAACATTCCTTACCTCTCGTGCCTTGCACACTTAATTATTCTTTCCCTCTGCTGTTAAAGTGTGACACTTCCAAAAGCCATTTCCTATACAGCAGGAATATGGAAACTTTGTATAATTGATTAAAAAGGGGAATACATACTTTTTGGGATTGGCATCAGGCACAAGAGCTTGTTTGCTGCCTCCTCGGGCAGGTGGGACCAAACGCTTTCAGAAGCTGCTGCTTCTCCCTGTGGAACCGAGGGACTCCAGCACACCCGAAACCGGTCGCTTTGCCTTCGGAGAGCTGAAGAGAGAAGAACTGAATCACAGTTTTAGACTGGGAATTTAGGAGGGGTTTAGGCACCTGTAAAATCTGGCCCTTTGGCTGCTGGGGAGACTGAGGGCCAAGGGCAGCATCTGCAGCCACCGCGATGTCACCCTGGGAAGGTGAAATTGCCAAAATAAAGATTTGGTTTTGATGGTTTTAGTGCAGCTGGCTGGGAAATAAAGCCTGAAGCCCTGACCAGGCATCTGCAGGTGCATCCCCCATTGTCTACAGCCCATAGCGAATCCTTGCTAAGTATCAATGGTGAGTTTAAAAAGTAAGTAATTATGCACAAAAGTATATGTTGTGGGTCTGTTACCTGACCTGAGGCCCAGCGGTGATCACTAACAGAGTTATCGACCTGATAGTTTGCTGCTAGAAGAATTTTGAAAATGCCAGGTGGGTGTTCATAAATCATAGGGTCCCACACATTTTTCTTTCCGGAGTCAGAGCTCTGCTCTGGCTGTGTAAATCACTGTGTATGGAGCTTTTATTGGATGCCATAAATCTCAAAGCTCTCACCTTGTTGTTTTTTTTTTCTTTAATAATTAAAGTCCAAACTGAGAAAGAGAAATACTGAAATCCTTTGCAAACTCACTGGTTTTGGGAGTATTTTTGGAGGGTTTGGAGCGCTCAGAGGGTGGGAGCCCAGGATGAAGGGACTGGAGGGCAGGGAGAGACCAGTCAGATCTCCTGGTTGTCAATGAATTTATTGATACTTCTCTTTGAAGCTGAACTTTTCCTTTACAGAAACAGCCCATCTTGATTTTAAAATTGAGACGACTCCACCACGAACACAGGAGTATGGCTGCTGTTGTTATTAATTTTCTCTCTTAAAAATGTAGGGTTTATTCCTAGTTGGAAATAAAAAAAAAATTTTAAAAAACAGGATTGCTCAGGAAGGGACCCAGAAATCTTGCTGTTGGAAAATTCACATCATGCACTATACAAACCAAAAGAAACTTGAGGGTTTTTTTCTTTTTTTTCACGGGCCCTCCTTCCAAATTAGAATGAATGAGATGATCATAAGGATATAAGAAAAGGATATTGAAAAAACAGTCCAAATTGTTTTAGAAATGGATCTCAGGGGGGAACATAGTTATAAAAATTAAGCCAATTAGTTTGAATATGGGATGTTTTTCCCCTTCACGAAGAAGCACGCAGAAGTAGATAATTAAGGCCAGTACAGATGTAAGGATTAGTATTCCTGGCTGCGAAGCCCACAGTTTTAATTAGTCACTGGGTCTTTCTGCAGGGCCACATTAATAGACAAGGGTGTGGTGACCTTTTCTTTTCCTTTTCCATCAGGTTCATTACCGCCCTGCTTATTGCCACTAAGCGTTATGGCTTTGTGCTCGCAGCTGCTCTGAAGGCAAAATTAAAACCACAACCGCGGGCAACCCCAAAGGCACATCAAGAACATCTTCCAGAACGAAGGAGTTCATGGTTTCCACCTTCACATCTGCATTTCTTTCCGTGCATTTACAGCTCCTTGCGGAGCGAGAAAGGGCAGAGTCCCCATAGAGGTGAAGGGACAGAGGTCCTGGTGCCTCCTGGAGTGCAGGGATCTTTTCAAAGGCTCAATGTTGTACGAAAGCCAGTGGGACACAAACCTCAGTATGTGCAGATGCTTGTGAAAGTGTCGCCCTGCCTGACTTCCCTCGTGCTCTGCCTACGGGCGAACACGGATTTCTCTTTCCCTTCCCTACCTTTCTGCCTTTCCCCTGTTATCTTCAGCTCCTTTTGCGAAAACTACCGTCAGGCTCCTTAAGGAAATCTTAAGAAAGCAAAGGCGTCTTTCAGGTGCTGATAATTTCAACGCCTTGCCTTGCACTGCATGGGCGGGTTCCCCGCTTTGAAATACCAACGTAGTTATAGAAAGTTAAACTTTCTGGATGCGCCACGGTCCGTGTCTGGTGGCTGAGCTGGACCTGCCGTCACAGCCTTCGGCCCCAACACCGCCTGTGTGGTGAAGTCCAAATGCTCAGGAGGGAACATACATTTACTGTGCTGGGGGCATTACGAGAGGTCTGGAAGGTGTCACCCCCGTTGTCACCTCTATTTCCCAGGGTCCGAGGGGACAGGAGGGGAGTGCAGACGGGGCTTCTCTTCTGCACACACTTTCTGAAGGTGTTTGCAAGGAGAAAGCTTTCCTATCTCCAGCAGAAATTTCTTTCAAGAGTTGCATATAGATGTGTGTATGTGTAGAATAACCCGGCTGTTTAGCAAACCATTAATCTCTTGGGTTTATTGATGCACAAAGATTGTTTGTAGGTCTTTAAAAAGAGAGTATCTGTCTCATCCCCTTTGTGACTGGGTCGGTATCCTCACCAGGCTGGAGTAAATCAGCCGGACTGACTTTGCAAAATCTCTGGTATTATACCAGGGTAAAACTCACATAAATGAGATCAGAATCAGGTCCAAACCTGGCAGTAAATGAACTGCAGCAGCAAAAGCAAGTTTAATGGATGTGTACTGCAGTTTAATGGATATCTACAGCTCTTGTTTTATTGCTGGGTTTTAGGAGAATAGCAACCATTTAATTGACTGTGATAGAAAAGGGTCTCCTTTGCGCTATAGTCTAGGGCAAAACCGGTCATGGATATAATTAAAGGTATTTACTTCCAACGCATATTTGTTCTTTCTTACTGTAACTCCTGCCTTGCAAACTTTGCTGGCTGCACAAGGACATTGGTGTTGGCCTGGTCTCCACTTTGCCATTGAAAAGAGGGGACCACGCTTTTGTCTTGAGCACAATCAGCATCAACGAGAGTGCAAGGACTTGTCGTTTGAAATGGGCACCTTCCTTTTCCCTCTGAGCAGAGGAACTGCTCTGCTGTGCCTGGTTACAAACACTGCCTTTCACTTCTGAGGCCATCCCGTAGGATTCCTTTCATAACAAAAATAAAATTAAAATGAATGCATAAATGTAGGACAATTATCACTCAATTAATTCCGGTCCTGTCACCATAACGCTCTGTTTGACCTTATTCATAGTTACTTGATCTTCAGCTCTTTAATATTTCAGATGACCTTTTGGGCTGGAAAGATGCTGCTGTTTCTCACAAGTATTCATGAGTCAACTTGTGCATCATGTCACAGCGGTGGACCCAACCTCATTTATCATTCCATTTAAGGTGTCAGCAGAGCCATTATTCAAATGACTGCCCGCACATGTAATCAATCTTTAATGAAAAAATAATTGTACCTTCCACTCCGCAAGACCTCTGCCTTTCTTAAAGGCATCTTGTATATTAA
Source organism: Pampusana beccarii (assembly GCA_013399365.1). Classification (NCBI taxonomy): domain Eukaryota; kingdom Metazoa; phylum Chordata; class Aves; order Columbiformes; family Columbidae; genus Pampusana; species Pampusana beccarii. The sequence goes on along the minus strand of VWYH01003732.1, from coordinate 2,294,384 downwards.
TTATTGAAAATAGTTGTGTTTTACCAGTGATAGGTTGTGTTTCATCAATTACCATCTTCCAAGAGAATTTTAATTGTGAAATTTACGAGTTTCTGTTTCACTAAGGGATGGGGAAACAGCAGCTTCTGTTCCTCTGTCTCCCGCCTTCGCATTTCTTGCGATTCTTGTAGGTTTTTGCATCTTGCCAGAGACAGAGAAGCATGGGAGTTTGGGCTGCTGGGCAATAAAGAGAGGAGATATGTACCTGCCATACGGAGGTGATGTTGGTGAACCCCCTGTGCAAAGCATCCCTGTCCTGTACGTGCTGGTGAGAGGGTTAATTCTGAGGCACATGGTAGTAAACCAGGTGTTCACCAGGTGAGGCTCCTCATTGCTTTTGCTCCACAAAAAGGCAACAGCTGCAGGGTTTTCCTTCCTTGCAAACTAAGGAGGCCTCTGGAGCTGCTCACCTCGTGTGTTCTTCTCCTTTGAAATCAAGTGGAGGTAAGCCAGAAGGTTTATTGCTGGTAGTATTTGAAAGCTGAAAAACCTGATCAAGATTATGGGGTTTTAATTAGAACAATAGGTTGTTGTTTGTTTGTGAGTTTTTTGTGAACGTGAAAAATTTCGGCGACTTTACAGATCCCAGAATACTTTCTGTCTGAAGGAGATTGATGAGAAAAATTCAACTGGCTGTAATGCTGTTTGGTTTGGGGGCAAACTGCTTAGAGAGAGATCGACACTTTTAAGAGTGCAAGTAGTGAAGGTGTGATGAGTGCTGTTGTTGGCCCTGCTGTGGCCTCTGGGAGGTTCAGAAATAGCAGCAGGGCTCTGGTCCTTCTGTAGCAACAGAGGAGTCAACATTAAGGAAGTTCCTGTTATCAGTCTCCTTATTATCTCAGTATGGTATTATTTTACTTGTGCATTTCCATCACCTTGTTTGCAACCTTTCAGCAGTTACTCCAATTGAATTTTTTTGTTTTTCTTTACTCCTGAAATTACCGTCGGCCTTGTTGGAAAAGAGTATTATAATACAACAGCCTTGGTACCCTGAGTTGTTTGCACTGATGTCCCAGTGGAGGAGGTGAGCTGGCTGGGAGGAGAACATGAACAGTTGTATTTACGCAGCAAGTGTAATGATGGTGGAACAAGGTAAATATGATAACAAAGAGGCTCTGTTTGCCTCGGCTGTGACAAGGCTCTGTCTTGGGGAACACTCTTGTTAAGTTTCTCTCGCATCCTTGCTGATTCTCTCTGTGCTGCATTAAGGCAGCTCCTGCATTATACAACAAAACGGTGATGGATAAAACAACCCATTGAGCAGTTGAAGCTTTGTGCACAGAGCTGTATACCTTTTTCTTTTATTTTTTTTTTCCCTACACTGTTTTCGTGTCGCTCCATTCTTTCCTGCTCTCAGCTGCCCTGGTTCAAGGTTTCCGTGTACTGAACTGTATGTGCTCGGTGCTTAATGTCCAAGATAAACCAGCAATTGAGAAACAACCTCAGCAGAGCCACCCCAGCACGGAAGCAAGGGGAGGGTGGTGTGAGCATCCTAGCAAGACATATTTTCCCTCCTCTGCCTCCCCTGGAAGCCTCATCTCCCTTCTTAATAAATCACAAATCCAGCAAGGAGCTCATGTCCACTCTGGGTCTGGTTGGGGTGAACAAAATTGGGATTTTTCTTGCTCTCCCTGCATTTTCCTGCTCAATAGCAGTTCACATCTCCTGTGGGGCTTCGCAAGGTGCTGAGCTTGGTCTCACAGGCGTGTTTCTCATTCAAGAACCCGTGTGCTGTCAAACAGGCGAGCGGCAGCTGCGCGCCCAGGGCTGGATGCGAGGGCAGCAGCAGGAGGCTGATCCGCTCGGCTGGGGCTGAGCGGGTGGCAGTGCCGCTGCGAGCCGTGGTTATCGCTAAAGCACACCAGGAAAGTCCCTTGAGGTCAGGGACAAGTGACCCTTCTACCCCGTGCCAGCTTATTGCAGTCTCCCACTGCAAAACCTTTGTGTATAAGGGCGTTTTACTGTGCTTGGTGGCATGAATAACGCTTTTTCTTGTATATGCAGGGGTGGCTGGTTGAATACCTCGTTGGGGGTGATGCATAGGGCTGGGGTTCCTAAAGGGATATGGACCTTGCTTGTGCTAAAGAGGGGACACTATTCGGTCATCGCAGGCTGGGCCACCTGCATTCAGTGCTGTGGGGAACTGTCTGTGAGCAAAGTCTTTCAGAGGCAAGAAAAAATAAATAAAATAAACCATTCTGCCAGCATAGGATTAGTTAGTACAAGGTTAAATCTAGCTAACTTAAAAGGCTGGATTGCAGGGTGATAAATGACATGGCTTCTTGTATTGTTTGATAATTAATTGTTTGAATCCTTTTGTGTTAAGGGGTGGAAAAAACGGAAATATAAAAGAAGAGGAATGCCCTTTCCCTTCTGTGTGCACTGAACTCCATTCATTGGGAAAGGATTTATAGTTTTCATCATAATTTAATTCTAAAACATATCACTTAATTAAAGGGATTTATTAAAATCCTCTGGCAGTGCCTTTTTACGATTAGCGCAGGACTCAACCCCGGAATGTCAGGGAGAAAATTCATCAATTGATTTGTAAAACCGCACAGGTCTCACCCCCTCACTACTCTGGGTGAAAGAAAGAGATGTATAGTCAGAACCTTAAAAATCTCAAAGATAGCTTGGTTTGCTGATTTCATCCCTTTTTTTCCTTTCCCTCCCCCGTCCCTGGGACTGGTTTTTACAAGCCTTTGTTAATGAGCCGATTAATATTGATGACAGAGCTCTGAGCTGTTGGTTTGTCTGCCAGAGATGGGGAGCGGGTCTGACTCGAGCGTTCGATGAGCTGTGACAGGGACACTGGTTGCCCAGCCTCTGAGGAGGATGCGGGAGATGGGATCGTGCGGGGATGCAAAAATACCTGCCTTGGATGTTCTGTGTCCCATGAGCCTGAATTAGCTTTGTGGTGTTGACTGCTCTGTGAGACCCCCCCCAAAATCAGTGAGCTCCTGGGATTGCAAGGGAGAAGTTCTGCTTCAGAATTTTACGGGTGAAGAAAAGGGCTTGAAAATGCTTCTGGGCTTCTAGAGGTGTCTAAAGGTTCAAGGTAACCAGAGGCAAACGGGAATGCAAAATGGGTTGTGAATGAGCATCCTGCCTCTCTGTGCTTTCTCCAGGCTGGTCTGGGGGAAAAAAAGACTCGTTTGAGCCCCGATGGGGACTCAGAAACTGTAGCACAGCCAGCTGCAGGAGTCGGATCCCTTGTCACCAGCCCTGGCCAATGTCATTTGTCTCCCAAGGAGTTATTCTCCTCCTGTTGGAACTTCTGATAAGATGTATTGAGAACCACTCTTCTCTAACCCATAAATCCTCCCATAACCCAAACGGAGATCTTGGGAGTCTTATTAAAAAACTCATGAAGGAGTTCAGACCATCTCTGATGACATTGTGCCTGTAGCCTTTTAAGTCCTCCGCTGTGAAATCAGGAATTTCAGCGTTGCGGTTGGCACCGGTCCCTGAGCTAACGGCTCGCGCTGAATACAAATCGGCGCTTAAGGGCTCCATCTCTGGATCCTCACGTCAGGCTTAAATGCAGTAAATCTCTGGATATAGCTGTCTATTAGCCCTGTTTATTAGATCTGGAAGGACTGGGGGAGAAAGAAAAGAAAAAGCCCACAGAGGGACGGCTCTTTGAGCTGTAGGGCGATGTGGACTGAAGATGAAATGCTGCTTTGGGAGACACCTTTGCAGTTTGACTGTGCTAATGTTTTAATTGGCCGCTGTGCGTTTATAGTGGGAGAGTCCAACACCAGTGGCTGATTCTTTTAATTTTTTGCCTTTACCATCTCAGGTGCAGCGAGCAGCTCAGTCAGCCCCACGTGGGTGTAAAGCCTTGGTGTTTTGGGTAGAATATATGAAGGCTCCAAAAGTGTGTTGGGAAGACGTTGTTTACCACTTTAATGGTGGTGACACTAATTTCCCTTGGCCTCTCAGATGTTTTTTCCAAAGCTCCCATGATTTCTATTGGGGAGGTGAAGGTTGGTCGTGCAGCAGTTCATTTGCATTATAAAATGCAAGTAAGGTGTTGTCCTCGGGCTTATGAAGTGCTGTCAGAAGACAGAATTAAAATACAATGCCCTGAGTCCCTCTTGGTTTGTATTTAATTAAGGCCTTTCATTCATCGTTTATTTCCGCATCCCATCATCTTTGGTAGTTTATGAAGAAAGAGGAAAACAAGTCTTCCTTCAGACAAAGGTGCTGATAAGTGTTTTCTGAAGGCAGCAGGCTCCTCTGGCATCTCTATCTCTGTTGATTATTTCTTTAACCTGTACTTTTTTTAAATGACACAGGTGCTTTTTTTTTTTCTTTAACCAAAGGGAGCCCTGCCAAATTTATGAGAAAAAGAGGATGATTCCTTTCCCCTGCAGTATTAGTTACATGCTGAAGTCACCCTGCTGCTCCTGACGTTGGTGCCCAGTGCTTTGGGGGATAGAGAACTGTGTTGTGTTACTTTTTTGGACAAAACTGAAAGAACAGAGAATTGTGGAGTCTGTCTACTGACTCTTAGTAGCAACTGCTCTGAGTCAGGAGCTCCCATCTCCCTTCAGCAAATGTTCCATGTGAGATCTGGAGTCTTTCAGGTCTGGGTATAAAAGTGATGGTGTGCACAAACCTTGGCTTGGTTTCTGTGGAAATTCATTCTGAAAGGGGACTTATATTTATCCTCCTGTCTTTATTCTAGTTACCAAAACACACTCTCTCAACACAGATAATTAAAGATGCACACACATCGCAAGAGCAGAGCTATTCTGAAAGCAGCTCCGGTGCAGCCAAGCGCACCGAATTCTGTTTTTTACCCTTTGAACTTCATAGGAGTCAAAAAGAACCATTTTCAGACAGTGCTGAATAGCTTATACTGCCATTTGTTTGCTTAGTGTCTTCCTTTAAGAAAATGCGAATGCATTTGCTGGCTGTGAAAGTGCGGGGGAGATGCTTCGGTCTTCCCGAGGTGTGAAGATCGAACTGGCTCCCGTCTCGATGCACCGCGATATTGCAGTGTGGGGGGGTCGCATCGCTCCAGCCCTCCGTGGGTATTCACGTTTGTCAAAACACTTCATCCCCGCTTGGCTAGATCCCCCTTTTTCTTTATACAAACCCCATCCCCTTCGCTCCCGATCTGCTATCCCACTTGTCTCTCTGGCTCTGCCTTCCCCAGAGTGAAGGCTGGCACTCCTGTCACTCGCTGGGGAAAATTCAGGGTTATTTATCACTGTCAGCAGGGAGGCGGAGGGGTTTTCATAACAGCTCTCTACATGTGTTCTTGCACATGATCCAGTTTTTTTACATAGGCTTAAATCTGGATCGATGATCTGCCCTGTCCTCTGAAGAGCTGTATCTCAGCGGTGACATTTTGGAGCTGCCTACAGTATATCACCGTGAACAGACGTGCCAGAGCACTTCCCCAGCTCTCATCCCTTCTAACAATACATTATTTAACAAAATTAAATCTGAAGTGCGTATGTGACCATCCTTCTGATTCGCAGGGTCATACACCAGGGGCTTTGCTGGAATAAATAAAAGCCTCTACTTGTGGCTTGTTGGTACATTTGCCTTCAGCCAAACCTTTTCTGACAGCGCTTATCAATTATTTGGGTCCACATTAGGAAGGAAAGGCTCTGTGCCATGATTCCAGTTTTTGCTGGTGAACAGCCCAAAGGCTGACAGCCAAAACCCTGGGTCCCCTTGACGGTCCCTGCTTTGCTGCTGGCGACAAGTAGGAATTTTCTCCTTTGCAATGTGTGTGTGTGTGAGCAGCAGAAATGGTTTCTTATTGAGCCCCATCCAGATTTTCTCATCCTATGTAGTCATTACAGCTGTGCCTCATCGTTAATGGCAGAATAATGGGAGTGAGCGTAAGATGGGAGGAGAGCTCTTCCCCATGGGCACGGGGAGCAGAAGATGCTTTCTCTCTCCCTGTTTAGCCTCTCGCTGGTTTTGGTCGGCTCTGCCCCAGATCCCATTGTGTATGTGAGAAACACAGCCAGGGAAGGAAGAACAGGGGGGTGCTCGGATACTTGTGCAGTAATAACTTATTTATCCAAAAATGTGAAAGGTATGTTAGCTCTGTGGTGTGCCTGAATACATAAGGGGTGATGAGAGCTAAAGAGAGGAAAAAACTGAGTCTTCTGGTTCTGCTTTAACTCTTTCCCCCCTTGTTTTTGAAACACAAAATGGTGAAATGTTAAATGTTTTGGAACCCAGCGTGTGACACATCATGTAATGGTCCAGCGAATGAGTCTGGAAATACGAACTTCTCGTTCTGCAGCATTGCTTCAAAGCCAGGCTCAAATTGAGAGGTAATTAACTAAAATGGGTGGGTGCTGGGAGACCCTGCTCAGCCCCCAGCCCCGGCTGCAGCTCCCCAGGTTGGGAACTCAGAGGATGGTCTCAAGAGAGAATCAATGAAAAAGCACCATTACTGTTATTTATGATATTCCGTATGGATTTGGTGGCAAGCCTGTGAGACAAAACTTCCTCTCCATCTCTGCATATTGGCCTCCAGGGCTGGGCTGGGAAAAGCAGGGAGCTTTTATCGCTGCTTGCCTGAATGTACCTGTTCGGAAGATGAATCGAGGCCACTTTTCTCCAGTGCTGTCAGCCCGACTCCTTTTACCAGCAAGTTTTTGCCCATTTTGTTCTGACACTTAATAAGAGCTTTAGAAGGCAGAAGCCTTGTGCTGCATTTTCTGAAATAGGACTCTGCTCAGGAAAGTGCTGGTATTAAGGAAGCACTTAAACTAAGGCAGATGTTTACGTGAATTTTGGAGCAGAAGCTGCAAAATGCTCAGAGAATACACAGCTTCGCTCCACAATAGAGCACTGAAATTCTCCACTTTGGGGATGTGGTTACGTTTGGTTCTGTAATTCAGTTTTCAAATACAGAGAACGCCTGCAACGCTGTTACAAAACACTCACCGCGCTCTTAATCTGCACTACAATCTTAACTGCCTGCAACGTGCTTTTTGGGGGGATAAAACAGTGTATTTTGTTCATGTTGTTTGGTGGTGATTTTTAGTGTTTTGTTTGGGGGATTTTTTGGGGTGGTTTTGTTTGGTTTTCTTCTGCTCTTTGCTGTTTTCTTTTCTTATTCTGGGAACATCCTTTGACTTATCTGCTGGTGATGATGGGAGCATTTCATTCCCTCGGTGCAGCCCTGCCCAGGCCTGCCTGGCTGCTCCTATTGCCAGCAGAAGATGTTTAATCCTCGAAAAGGCATGAGCCCCATCATATCGTGTTGCAGGGCTGAAGGAGGTGTTGTATGGAAAGGATTATTCGTTGAAGGGAGCCCCGTGCTCGTGCTGCCCATGCCAGCACAGGGCTGGTTGGATTTTAATTGCACTAAGACACTGATTGATTTTTTTTTTTTTTTTAGCTCATTACCCAGCAAGTCATTTTAATTAACACCATCTAATATGGGTTGAGATGTATTTTGCAAATGTCAGCACTCTTTTATTTTTTTTTTCCCCCCCCCTGTAGGCCCAATGTGGAAAGTTATAAGAGAACAGAGCTAAATGATTTCAGTTGATTTAGCAGTGGTAAAGCGAGTCGTTAGCAAAGTGCTTTATGAAGCTATAAATGTCCTTTCCAAGTCCTTTATGGGGTTCTTAGGGAAAATCTGTTTGTCACAGAGGATTGTGCATTGCACTGCTCTTCGCTTGATGAGCGAATGGGGCGGAGTGAACGCGGGGCTCTCGTGTCTCGTCCTTGTGGGGCCACTCGTCTCGAAAGCAATGGCAAGACAGCCCTGGTGCAGCTCCCACGTTCTGTGGCACCCAAATTCTGCTCAGCCCCTGGGTGTTGGTGAAGGGCACACGATGACAAGGGACCCCTCAAGTGCGAGGTGGTGCCCAAGTAGGACCAGTAACTGCCAGGAGCAAGACCAGCTCTTACTGGGGTCAGTTGGGAGTTGAATAAAGCACCTGATCAAGCCACTGGCAAAGCTCTGAATGATTTCAGTTGTGTCTGATCAAGGCCCAGGAACAACCTCAGTCAGTTTAATTTTTGCTTACGGTTAAATTCTTCTCTGTTAGGCTGCGCTGGTACAGCTCTCCACTCGAGGTTTAAGTGTTCGTCACCTGGTGGCTCAGTTCTCTGTGTGTGAACATTTCCAGTCTGAAATTCTGATCAATCCCTCGAAACCCACAGTAAATATCTCGTATCATCAAGGACTGATGGGGAAAAGGTTGCAGAGAGATCCAGCAACTGCTGGATGTATGTGTGCATGTACAACAGTAGGTGAGCAGCCCTGTAAAATGCTCGTTCTCCCCTCATATCTCTGACAACATTGCCCCTTTCTTTCTGCCGCTGTTCAGAGCGGGAAATGAGAAGTGTAAAACTGGAGCATCTCTGTTAGAAAGCTGATACACTTAAAAATGGGACAGATATTCCTGTGGCACCACTGTAATATAACTGCAGATAAAAGCATGTCTAGAGTGAAGAGCTTGATGGAGGCAGTGACCATGGACTGGGTTATCCCTTGGGGTTTTATTTAGTTCAGTTTTGCGGGCAATGTACTAAGTGATTTGCTGTTTATAAATCACTCTCAGAGCTGCCAGGTCTAGTCTGATAAATAGCAGTCAAGTTTAGTGTATGAAGTCCACATTCATAAACTAGTGGTTTTGTGTAAAAGATCCTCCTCCTCATTAGAGTATTTCAACAGGCTGTGCTGAAACACTGAAGAATCTGGTACAATATATATCATGTTTAACAACACGTGCAGAGCTATATTTTCCAATCCGTTTCTCTTAGATACCACTGTGCTAGGCCTAAACATGAAATACAGCAGGTGCTGCATTCAGCATTGTTGCCTCTCATCACCCACAGGTGCAAAACGATCTGTAATATTTAACATCTATTCAGCAGACAAGATTTAATGCCGACTTAAAGCACAAGGCTCTTTTTTTCCTCTCCCTTACATTTGTACAACTTCACTGGCTTCGGTTCAAGCTTCATTAGGAACAGACCATTACATACAACAGCCGAGGATGTACGGCTGGTAATGAGCGCTGGGGTTTGCAGGCTTCCTCCTACCCACTACCAGCGAGCCAAGCCCATAAAGCTCATACTAAATCATCATTTTTTTAATTCATTGCATGTCAATATTCTTTCCACGGAAGGTGGTATATAAATGCACCCCTGTGCTGCTCAGGGTTAAACTGGGCTGTCGGTGGGTGCTGGTGCCAGCTGGGGAGGATGCCCAGAGCCTCAGGCTCACAAAGAGAAAAGGCATCGAGTCATCTCTCATTCTCACTTCTATAAAAAGTAGTTTTGCTGACAAAACATGCGCCTCGCTCATCCCTCAAACCCCTTTGTATGGTTCTTGCTCAGTTCTGCAGTCCCAGGGAGGTATTTCAGGTTCAGACCGTTCCAGCTGTGCGTCAACCAGATGTTTTTATGCAACAAACCACAGCAGGCTCCAGAGTCCGTCCTTAGCTGGCTCCGGTTAACTTAGACCTCATCACTTCATGACCAAAGATTTCCTGACCGTAAACCATGTTTCAATTTGGAAGCAGGCAAGTAGGAGTCTCAGTTTTAACCTTCAATTGCTTCTGTATGTTTACACCTATGGATTTCTTCCACACGTAACCAGAGTGCTTATCGCCCTGGCGTTTCTCTAGGATGTGTGATAAAAACTTGTGATTTATGTTTCTCCCCATTCTTTAGAATTTATCCTGCATTTCTGTTTACCCAGCAGGTGTGCTTATTCTGGGATGAGAGAAGAAAAAAAAAAAGTGTGTCAAGCATACAAAAAGAGACTAAAAATTATGTAGTTCCTATTTAAGAGACAGTTGCTAATTTTCTTAGGGGAAAAAGCCTGCATGAGAGATATAAATGGATTTTCTCTGTTTTACTCCATTGCAATTACTTCTGCATGGCCAGCAGATGTAGGCTGATCAATTAATATTTTAGGCTTCCAGTCAGCTTGAGTTTATAGCTTGTCTTAGCACCAGGAGAACCCAGCACAAAGCTTTCCTTACTGGCCTTTGTAATACAAAGCTGACTCCATTGCAATAAAACACAGAGTCCCTGCAGCCAGGGTCTCTGTAGAACTTGTTTGTACAGTGGCTGATATGGGGGTCAGCTAATGTGCTAGATATTAAGATATTGCAATATCAAGGAATAAAAGCTGTGTTGCCCTTTTCACACATTCAGCCTCAGACACTGATGGGTTTTGCTGTAAAAACCCAAGAAAAAAGCAAAAGAGGAGCCAGTCCCGAAGGCCTGAGCTTGATTTAATACTAATTGCTGCAAACATCCGAACTGTGGCTGGGACTGGCTGTAATTAAAATGACAAAACAGGGGAGCCACGGGGATGAATTACTGGAGGAAAATGTTATATTTCCCTACAGCTAGTTTAATTAAAACAAGCAATGCATCAGGCAGGCAGGGCCTCCTTCCCTGTGCCGAAGCGGGAAGGGCAGGGCTGGCGTGGGCACTTATGGTGGCATCCCAGTAGGACCATGTCACCCAAACAGTTTCTTCTGTCATTAAACCCACGTTGCCAGCTCCAGAAACCCCTCTAGCCCATCTGCTTGGCTGGCTTCACTGCAGTTTTTTCCCCTCGCTGCCCTTTGCTATTTGTATAAATTAACATACCCCCAGGCCCAAACATCTAAGACTCTGCTTGCAAAAGGAGAAGCAGATGCAGGGAGTGGTGTCTCTCTGCATGGACCGACCTTCCAGCACCGAACACCTGCACAGAAATGCAGGATGTGTGGCAGAGCCTGGGCGCGACTTGGGCTGCCAAGGTCGGGAGCAATGGGCCTCGGGCATCACCGACTCCCGGCCCTGCACAGGTTTGGTTTGGTGCGGGTGTTTCGGACACAACCGGAGCCTCCTGCCCTGCGCTTCCCCGCCGGAGTATCAACGTGTGCCTCAACTGGCAGGAAGAAAAAATACTTGGCAAATACACAGGAGGATTTAAAAGCAGTTTTCTTCATCCTGTTAGGCATTTACTTACTTTCTGTATCACCTGCAAGCGTGCACAGCTGCCCTCTCTGCATGCGAAGGTGCGTTTTCCAGCCCCAAAGTCACTGGGGTCTAGTAGAGCCTTTGTTTTCCCTACTTGATGGTAGAGCCCTATCTCTTCTTTCCAAGGCTATTTTTTGTTTCCTTTTTCGAGTAGAAGAGTGTCTCTGGATAAATAATTCTTGACCTGCAGTTTGACACGTGCGTTCAGCTGAACTGCAGTGCATGATCTCTGCAGCTCTCCAGAGACGCCTGCTCTCCATCGCCTATTAAAAATAACACTCTCATATCCAGCGTTCGCTTCTTGCCCACCTCTGAACTCCCAGGATCATCTGGGCCTGCATTAAACCATACCAAGTACAGCCCATTTTCTGATCTCCTTGGGTTTGGCAACCAGAGCACGTGCCCACCAGCCCTGCTTGGGTACAGTGTCTCGCTGAGCCCTAACGCACTTTGATGTTCATTGATTGCTAATTTCCACCCACAGTGGTAGCCGAAGAGCTTTGTCCAGCGCTTGGCTTAAAGAAAACTTTGGCCCGAATCCATCAGTGTGTCAGATAGCACGGGGCTTCTCGTGTCTTTTGTACCGCGCTGAAGAATTAAATCATCCTCTGAGTCAATACATGCGTGTCTGTGTGGATAACCATGCCTGCAGATAGCTGTGCAACCATGGTTACAGTCTTTTAGGTGCTGGGATATTTGGGGCAGACTGTAATTTTGGCTCTGTGGCTGTAGATTTCAAAAGATGAAGGGGAATCTGCTGGAAAAGGCTCTGTTCCTCTGGGCCTTTGGAAGATGGAAATTGTCGGGCTTTTGTGGTGGTTGTGGCGTGAGGACGTGCAACAGCACGTTTGTGCTTCAGCGTAATAGGCGGTTTTATTTATTACCCTTGAAAAAGAAAAAAACACCCGAGAGAGGACTTTTATTGTCGACCATGGGCTGTAGTGAAGAATTACCCCTGAGTGACCTGCTTGGGTCCGGATGGACCATTCCCTGCTCCTTGGCTGCACAAAGTTTAGTCGCGCTTAAATCCATCGGTGGATGACACAGAGACCTGTGGGGCCCATTGTGCACGGAGGGCAAAGCAAACTGCTCGTGGGAGCTGTGGAGTTCATGGCACCAGTTGATTTACCACTGAAACAGCGATGCTGAGCCGGGTCGATAAAGAAGCCAGACTCCAAAATGGAATTAAATAATTATTCTCACTTTCTTTGACTGCAGGATGATCCTATTAAAGAAAAGAGCCTGGATTACTGGCTGGCTGACATTTTCCTCTGAGCCTGTCTCCAGATTGGATTTAGCTCTTTTATCTCCTAATCCCCAGAGCTTTTTCATGTAGAAAGTAATGGCATCCAAAGGCAAATTTAATTTTGACAAGTAATCTGACTTCCGTTCCTTTTCTGGAGTCGGGTTTTAATCCTGTTTGCTGTCTGAACTGCATTATGTGGATGTATTTAAAATCCTTACCGCTCTAAAATCTTTCAAAGAGGGAGAAAAATAAGGGAAACTGCCAGCCTGCAAGCAAGGAATAGTTTCTTATCAAACATTTCAACAGTTTACTGGCGCTGGTTTTATTTTAACCCCTGCACTACACTTCAACTTGGCTTTGCGCTTCCTTTCTTTTGCCCCATTGCGAGTGTTGGAATCACTCGAGTGAGTAGGGTAACGGAGCTTCAAAGCCACTAACCTCAGCAGAGAAAGTAGAAATTTATGCTGATATTACGTTTCTCTAACTCCAGGTCCCAGAGAACCACATTGAGATAAGGATCAATTGAACTGATCGTTGGCTATTTCCGACACAGGGACATCTCGCCCTGCGCGGTTGCCCTGATCCATACCAGCTCAGAGTTTACCGCTTCCCTGAAAATATCAACTGCAAATAGGGTTTGCTCCTCCTGAGAAAATCTGTGCTTTAGACTAGGGACTGTTTTCACAAAAAGCTATAAAATGCAGAATGTCCCTGTCACTCCGCAGCAACTCAGCTGATGGTTCATTATTCCATCACATAAATACCTGACTCCTGCAGAAGCAAAATGTGCAGCTTGAGGCGTTGATGGCATCTCACTATTATACAAAAAAAGTGTATATCTGTCTCATTCTAGCTTGGTTAAAAAAAAAAAAAACAAAACCAAACGTCAGCAAAAGAAGGGATTATGTATAAATACATATATTTGTAAATGTCAGCCTCAAAATAGGAAGAAAAACTTGCAGCAGTGCTGTGGGCCTGGTGGAGATGGAAATGAATTGGTTTGATGCAGCCGCTGGTCCGAGGGAAGGTAAGTGAAACAAATGGGGGCTTTGCTGCAGGCGCGTTGGCGATGAAACCAATTAGGGGAAGTCGAGTCGCGTCCCATGTGCCAACACGCTCCATTAGGCTTCAGAGCGAGGCCACATGCTTTCTGTAGAAAAATAGTGTACAGACAGCATTAGTTAATCAAGGGGCAAAATGGTGAAACCACTTTCTTTGCCAGTTCCTGTGTTTGCTTTCCTCCTTCTTCCTAAATCAGCAATTCATCTCACTCAGGGTCTGTCATGGGAAAGGGATGGTGATTTAGAGGATTAGCACTGCTCCAGGGATGCAGGAGCTCGGGAAAAACATTTGGGCAGGGGATGTATTTGCAGCTACTTTTGCTTCCCTGAGCTCTCTGAAATAAGCAGCGCTTTTCCAGCCTCTTTTTTTGACAGCCACACCTTGGCCACGCTCCCACCTGCATCCCACTTAATCACCAACGTGCACTGCACGAGTTTATGGATGTGAACTGGAGGGGTGTTCTTGTATGTAGCTGACTGGAAGGTCACATTAAAGGACGTGTTTGAAGCCCTCCCTGATGCAGCTGTAAGCACCTGAAAGCTGATGGCCAGCCAACATCTCCGTCACAAACCAGTAAGCTTGAGTCCATTGTTGCTCTATTTCTCGGTCTCTTTGGTCCCCCTAAAGAGGAGGGATTTGCAGGTGCTGTACCCGCGATGCAGAGATGCTCTGCCCTGGAGCAGGTGACACGGGGACAGTCACAGCTGAGCCAAAATCAGAAACAAGGCAAGCTCACCCCCCAACCACCCCATCCGTCAGCCTCCACCTTGGCTTAACAAGGACCAGCTCTGCGATTAGAGCAGGGCAGATTGAATTTGCTCGGGCTGCGGTTGCGACAGATGTGTCCTAGCAGCTGGCTGGTGCATGCGGTTCTGAACGTTTGTGTTAATAATGATGATGACTACTGGAAATATGGTTCTTCAGGAAATAAAGATCAGATCAGCCCAAATACCATGTAAGCTTCATTTCTTTCACAAGGCAGATTACTCGGGCATGAAATACTGTCACTCTTTACCCTGTGGATGACTGATTCCAGACTTGACCTAGTGCAAGGCAGTGTAAGTAAACACATTTCCTCCGTAGCTCTGGTAAATGATCTAAGCAATCTGAGAATGAGAAGGGAAAATACTGTCCCGATGTTGTTGGATGAGTTTAATGCATTTTTCTTCTTGTGTTTAGCAGGTTGTTTGTATCGGGATGGCGAAGGCTGCATCCATCAACACAGGATGACGTCCGGCTATGCGGTGGGTGTGAGGTTACCCACTCGCTCACGTGCGGTGTCTTGGGATGATTCACTGCGATTCTGAGTCCCTTTTGTCACCAGCCCAACCCACAGCTTTTAGAAACAGTTTCTCTAAAGCTTTTCAAGCGTGTTTCAGTTCACTTAACTCGGATCTGGAACCAAACTGTCTCCCTGCTTGATGTGTTCATACCTGGGGTTTAATGCAGGTTCCTGCTCTGTTTACAAAGGGACACAGTCGATGGTAATCTGCAGAAAAATCAATTCATTTCTGTCTGTTGACAGCATTTAAAACCTGAAACACTTAAATCTCATTTTAGAAGTAACCTGTTTGTTTTGGTTTGGTTTGTTATTTTGTAAGAGATGAGGGTCATTATAAACTGTTTTTTTTATTTCATCTGCATTGCTACCTGATGTCAAAACACAAAGCTCCCAAAGCACCATTGCCAGCAGTAACCCAAGCCAAACTGCAGGCAGGAACACGGCGATGAATTTAGTAAAGGTGATTTAGGACAATTATAACTACAGTGACAACTCTGTCTTATGCCATCCTGGTTCATATTTTCAGGAAAGGAGCACTGAGAGGACTGAAGCTATATTACAATTTCAACACATCTGCAGCAAATAAAGATTTCTACTGGACAGGTAAGCGCCAAGCTTGTAGGGAGGAAGCAGTGGAAATCAGGTCCCCCTGGTAAAATGGATAGGAAAGAACAACTTTTTACAAGCAGCCTCTTAGTGGCAAACAGAATATAAGAACCACAAACTCACTCCCTGTATAGCAAATACTTAGCGCTGGGGGTGTGTGTGTTAGCGGTGGGCGGCTGTCTCAGGGCAGGACAGGTGGTTTCCTGCTCAGGTATTGTATTCTGGCCTAGTTGTGATACTTTCCACCTCTCTGGTTGTAAACAACGTGTCTGCTCCGGTGCGGCCCCTCCACTGGTGCCCACGAGCAGTCAACCCCAGTGCCGGGGATGGAAAAGGGTTTATCTGGCCAAGCAGGGATGAAATGGCAAAGCCAGCTGGTCTGTCTGCAATGCGGGGATGTGTTACGGGCTGTGAAATGGAGCGGACCTTGACTCTCGGGACAGATGGAGAGGAAAGGGAGACAGCCAGAAAAAAACCCACAATTCCAGCCAAGCAATATGTCTGGTTACCCAATTCCCCCCTCTCTTTTCCTTTAATATTAAAGTAATAACAGTACATTATACGGAACTGAGAAACCCCTCTCAGGACTGGACTTTCATCATGTGTAGACTGAAGGGTGATTGACAAACCAAGAAACATGGTTGTGTATTTGGGAGTCGGTGACAGACGGTGGAGTCTGATCCCTGCACTGCGGGGAAAGCTTAAAGGAGAAGACGAGCAACCTGTCTCTCTCTACCTTTTTTTTCCTTTCTTTTTTTTTTTAAAGTAACTAAAAATACTTATATTCATATTAGCCTTCCGTAAATACCTCTACAGGCGTGCTGCAGTTGGGCTTTACAAATTTCCGCAGAATCTCTTGGGAGCAGCAAGAGCCTCTGAAGCAGCAATATTTGGATGGGAAACTTATGTCCTCCAAGCTGGCAGGTTGCAACACTGACACAGATTTGCTTGTAGCTGCAGAGCTCTTTGTATAAAGGGTATAAAGTCCCCCCTGCTTTCCCCTCCTTCTCCCCTCCGTTATTTAACAACTGGCTATGATTTACATGGTTCATTAATGCAATGCTAACACCGACATACACATTCCCAAATAAGCCAGAAGGTTTATATTTGACCTGGGCCCTCTGTTCACTGCGGATGCCCCAGAGGATTTGAAGAACAGTGATTTGAAGTGATTGCATTGGCTAAGGACGCTACACAGTGCAAATACAATTGGATGCAAGCATTTAATTTTTAAAAAACACAGCTATTGGAGTGCCTTTGAGCCACCAAAAATGACAGTTTAGGTTCCTTCATAGTCTTGGCTCTTTTTTCTCCCTGAGGACAGGAAAGGGGAGCGGGACCTGTTTCAAACTGGAGAGTGACAGATCTTTTAGTGACATAAATAGGCCTGGTTACACTTATTCGGGTGTTTTCTTTGCCTTTTCCACCCCAAATGAGAGCTGGACCCCAACAGTTTTAACCCATGAAAGCCAGCACATGTTTCTGTACATCCTACAGCCACTCTCACTAATTAATCCTTCCTACATCCTCCCAGGCCTTCTGTGATCTGCACAGCTCTTCCCATCTGAACCCCTCCCAACTATTTACATACAAAAATAATCATTGCAGTGTCTCTTTCTGGCTCCCCAGGCTGCAGGAAACGTCCCTGGCTGATTTGGCAGGCGGGAGAGCTTCCTGGGGAAAACAAGGCGACGCAGCCTCGGTGCCAGCTCCACCCCCGGGAACCCTGGCACCAGCCGCATCTGAGAGGAAAAGGGAGATTTTTAAGGATATTTCCTTGGGTTTGCAAAGAACAGGAGTTGGATAAAGACCCAAGTTAGAGGCTCCAGCCTTGCCCAAGCCCCGGCTGCCCATGAGCACCTAGAGCGGCCACCTGGTTATATATGAAGGGACCGGTGGTCGGAGCCCAGGATGGGAAAAAGCTTCTCTGGGCCAGCGTCTCTACAAGGAACCGAGATGGAAAGAGTGGAGACGGCTGTCCCTGTGTCTCCTTGCAAGCGGGGCTGTCAGCAGTCTCGGGAGGATGCTAAAACAGGAGGAAAAAGGCCGATCCTGGTGGGTCTCCATGGGGAAGCGCAGGGATCACCCTTAACAGCCTTTGGCTCGGTCTGAAAGGAAGCACTGAAGGCATTGCGAAGTGTCAGAGCAAAGTGAAGACGCTTCTCAAAACACCCCTGTGGACTTATTAACTTCAATATTGGATCTTCTGTCTTTTCCAGCAGGTTCCTAGCTCTAGGCGTGCAGCCAGCTTGGCTGTAGGTCTGTTTATTTTGCAGCTAATGTAGCAGCAGGATCAATTCCAGCTAACAAATCTGGGAATGTCAGAAAAATGATATCCGGGTCCCACAGATAATTTGTGACATACACCTGGTAAACAGTTGTTAGCAGGACAATTAATCCAGCGCTATGGCAGAGGAATATGAACGCCTTGCAGAAGTGGACGCGAATCGTGGAAAACCTATCATTAGAAAAGCAATAAAAGCACATGTGCCCTGTTGATCATCGCTGGGCACTGCTAGATGGGAAAATTGCACTTGGAAACAAGGCAATGCACACAATAACTCAGCTGCAAACGTTCCCTGCAGTACCTCTGCCCGCAGGACTGTAAGCGGCATCTGAGTGCTGCTCATCTGGCACCGCGCTGCAAATGAGTTCGAAATGTGACTGTCCAAATTGAACCACCAGCACTTGTTACCAACCCCATTAAGCTTTAAACAGCACTTGCTCCTTGCTCATCCACACTGGGCTCGGGTTATTTAACACGTGGGCTCTGGCATGCACAGGCCTGCTGGACCATGAACTGCCCGGGACCCAAAAACTGGGACCTGCAGCACCAACCGGGAGGTTCCTCCTGTTGGGAGAAGAGCAAAAAATCAGGAAAAAGAAAAGGCAGGAGTAGGCCAAGAACTAAAGAAAATCAATTTAAAAATTCATAGTTTTCGCCTCTTCCAATAGCTTGAATGGGATTTCAGTGGGTGCCACTTTTCTGCAGCCCCTGTGAGTGCCGGGTTCTGCACGTCAGTGCTCGCCGTGCACAACTCTTCCCTTTCATCCCTTCATCTTCTTTGCTCTCTCTTATTTCTAAATATGCAAATACATCAGAGGAGCGTTTCAAACTCCTGGCTACAAATAGATCTGAAGGGCCTTTGAGCTCTTGAGAGGCTGCTGCCTTACTCTAAAAAAGAAAGAGAATGTATGGATGCTGTGCATTCCCTCTGCTGCACCTCCCAGCCGGATCCAGCGTGAGGTCCAGTCGTGGCTCCCCTTTCCATCCTTCCCTGAGGTAAGTTTGGCTCCGTCTCATGCATGGGTTTTGGGGAAAAAAGCACAGGGCTGGTGAGCTGAGAGAGCAGAGGGAATGTGGGGCTTTAATTTTAAAACACTGAGCGTGAGTCATAATTCTCAAGAAAAGGAACAAAAAAAACATATATATATGAGCCAGCTGGGATGCTCGGTGGTTTTGAAAATCTCTGATTGGCTCTGATTGAAGTATTGAACTGCAGCGGGTCCGCTGGAAAATCCTGAATGAAGGCACCGAGGCCCTGATTTGGCTGAGCACACCCGGCTTTGTGCAACGGGGGATTTGGTGCCATTGCGGGACAAATCCAAGGCAGCAGAGCTGCCTGCAGGAAACTCTCCAAAAATACAAGTGATTCCTGTTATACCCAATATTGCATTTTTTTGTCTGTATTTAACAGCTTGGCCAACTTTTGTTAGGTTACTCCATTGCTATTAATTGCTCTGCTTTAGATGCTGGCAAATTAAAGCCCAGGGGGAATTCGGGCTGTTCCCCGGGACTTGCTCACCTTTGCACACTCCTGCTCTCCCCCCAGCTGAACCCCTGTTTATTGCACTCTGGTTACTTTAAAAATGCTAAATACTCAGAAGGAGACTCCAGTTCAGATTGGGTCCCCAGGCTGACTTGTGGCGTACGGTTTAATAAGGCTGTTTTATGTATGCCATACCCTAAATCTAAAGGTCAAGGGGTTTGGTGGCCATAAATATTCAGTCCGCACACACTGGGTCTTTTAAACCTCCTTTTAAATATTTATGATGGTGCTTCCATGGCTGCAGGAGAATGTTGTATGTATTAAGAGGGAAAAAAAAAATCCTTCTGTACCTAAAAGCTCAGCATGAGCCATTTTCATATATTATGCATCACTAAGTGCTGTTTATGACTGTACTTGGCGGCATCCGTACTGGATTATGGCAGAGTGCGTGAATTTGGGGCTGTGCGGAGCCCGGGGTGCTGGAGGGAATTATCCCATCATATCTGTTCTCTTAATGAAGTACCAAGCTCTAGTTTGTGCCAGCTGAATGGTGGGCACAGGCGTGTGGTTACTCCGCTGTTTATTCTCTCCTGATATTTTGCTGAGAAGCACAGAGCACCATCGGCATCAGCTGCAGGAAAACAAGCCCTGGCTTTCCCAGGGCCGTCGGTTTCAGTCACAGCTGCGTCCCGCTGCTGCCTCAAAGAGCTCTGCTGATTCTGGGGAAACGGCCTGAAAACGAGAGCGGGCGGGTTGGATGCGATCGGCGGGATGGAGTCGGAGCTGGGGTCACACGTCACCCCCCATGCTGGGTGCTGGGTTTGCCCCAGTGCGATGCGGTTGCCCCTAGAATGGGAAACTGGTCTCTGTGGATCAAACTGGGGGAGCGCAGGGTGAGCCAGGAGGGAGGTCAGCAAAGCTGAAATCGCTCGTAGACTTTAATCAACTCCTAATTAAAACTGAGGTGGGCTTTTGTGCCTATGCAGAGCAGCACAGCTCAGCCTGATACATCTTCCCAGGTGCTGCTGGAGAGTGGCCTTGTTACCCTTATCTCTTTAATTTTCAGAATATCACCCTTATCTGTTTAATTTTCAGAAGCGCTTACGGTTTAGGGGAAAGTGCTATGTCAGCACGGTTTCCCAGGGCTCGTGAACTTGTGTGGTGATCTTAATCTCCCACGTGAAGTCGTTTTGTGCAGAGTGAGGGGAAGCCAACTGGGTTTTCCCACACTGCATTGAAATTGCCCCCCGAGCTCTAAAGAAATAGCGGAATGATGGACAAGCAAAGGGATGCACAGCATGCAGCAGCCTGCATACAGAGCAGAATGTCATAGGCTCCATTTCCTTAGGAAATCAGGTTTAAAATTAAGGCTAATCAGAGTTAAAAAACACTGCAGTTACCCTAGACCAAATTATACTATAATGTACTCGTTATATTACATTTTCAATAGCAAAGCAGCATCTGCTCCATAAAATGAAATGTGTGTGTCACCATATGTAGGCAGCATAATGTGGACTCAAATTAAATAAAAACATTTCAGGGTATATGGTCCAATATGCAATCTGGGCCCTGGGAAATGCTGAGATTTACTCTAAAGTTCTTAGCAGTTGGCTAAAACGCTGAACCCAAAACACTGCAAACTTGTTTTTTTAGCAGCATAAGCTGTTGTCTGCACTTCCCTCCCTATGAGCCAATATTACTTGTGAAAATTCAGGAATGTATTGTTTTTCTTTTAATATTTTTTTTTAATGCTCTGGTTTTGGTGGGTTTTTTTTTTTTTTTGGTCTGAGGCTTTTTGCATCTTTCCAACAGTTGCAAAATGCCTGAGAGGGCAGAAGCCCAAACAGTGGCAAATATTGCTTTCCATCTAATAGCTGCCCTCCAGAAATACCATGGAAACTCTTGGAGAGCGCACCAAAGCCCCATAAACCAGTCCAATAGCCTGTTAGCCATCTATCACAAATAAAAAGAGAGAGGTAAACTCTGCAAAATGATTCTCACCTTTTCCAGCTATTTTTTGACCGCTGAAATCTCTGCCAAGCAAGGGCCTTCTCAAGCAAGGATGCACAATTCAGTGCTATTTTAACAGAGATCAGGCTGCTGAACTGCACAAGGCAATTTTCCCTGTGTGTCCGGGGCTCGTTGAGTCTCTGATGTTGGTTGTTATCCTCCTTGACCCCATTTGTTGATAGGAAAATGTGGTTTAAAGCGTGGACTCCCTTCAGGTGACAGAAACACCAGGAATATGCTGGAGGTTCTGCCTGCTTGGGTAGTGGCTGAGTTTTGTTATCATGAAGCATTGATCCTTGGGTGAGCTCAGGGCTGCTGGGAAGCTTGCAAGCCCTTGAAAATCTGGTAATGTGGATTTTGTTTTCTTTCGAAGAGAATATATTAAGTGCAAAAAAAATACTTCAAAGTGCCGGGAAGGAAGGTGATGTTTGCACAGGAGCAAAAATTCTGCCCTCCTGCATCAGGTTTGCCTGGCATGGTGTTTTAATTCTCTTGCTCAGGTCCTTGAATTATATGGATAAAGAAGAGGCTGGGAAAGGCACCATTCTACTCTTTAAAAGCTGGAAAACAAAGTTTCCAACTGTGAAGCTTGGACTGAAGCATTTGATGAGGGAAAAAATATGACCATACCAGAAAAAAAAAAGGAGAACGCAATGCTGCTGATGGAACTAGCTGTGCAACCATCTGGAAATATTGGATATGCTGGTAAAGACTCTGGGAAGTCACTAGGACACAAAGGCAAAATACCCGTGTGCTGTTTGCAGCGGGAAAAGGGAACTCAAGACAAATGATGGGGAGATTATAATAAATCTGTTCCTGCCTGGGGCACTGCGGTTGACAGCAGACTTTGCCTTGGGGTTGTCTGAGAATTTGTGTGGCAATGGGGAAAGAGCTCGGCGTCTCCCAGAAATGGGAGCCCCGTAGGTGGGTGTCCCTGGGACTGGGTGTCACTGATGCTGCTGTTTCACACCTCCACCCACCGCCCCATCCTCTCCACCTCTGCCAGCCACGCGCTGGTTCCGTGCACCAAACAAAGAGACGAGCTGCAAAAGTTATTAAAAAAAGTCAATCCGGATGAGGTTTGTTTTCTCTCTTGCCGTTAGGTCTGTCTTTTCTAGTTCCGCCCCCCCTTACTATTTGTCTTCTTCACCTCCCCATTTCTTCAGCCGCTGTGTTATTTCTTCTCTCTGGTGGAAAAGGCTGGTTTTTACCATTCCAAGCGCACGCTGCTGGTTTCTGACCTGTTCTCGCTTGGTCTCCCTGAAGCATCAGCGGATGAATCGAAGTCTGGTGGTGTCTGCTCCTCAAGCCACTTCTGAGCAGGAAGGTGAAAAGCTGCAAAGAATGAGAGAGATTTTCTTAGGAAAAAAAAAAAAAGTATGCCATGTTTTCAGATGTGTGCGTATATCTTGCTTTTCATTCTTATCTCCTCTGTCCTTTGGGTGCGTTTTGAACCCCCGCTGCTGAGACAGCAGGTGAAAATTGATGGGAAGTGGCTTTGCCTGACCCCACATCAACAGCTCAAGAGATCAGGTCCTCAGAGAAGGAGGTAAATTAGTGAAATTTGCCTGAAATCAGCTGAAATGGGTCTTAGGTGTTCCTGGAGCCTCCGTACCTTGGGACCAAATGCAAAACCCATCAACGTGACTGGGGAGGCATTAAAGGGGCAGATACTGAAGACGTGTTCAGCTGGGGCGCAGAGCAAAGCAAAGAGCAGGCTCAGGTGTGGGGGCGATTTGGAAATTCAGATGAAGTAACCACGCGTGCATTGGCCAAACGCACCATATCAATTTGGCGTCTCTGTTGTGAGCGGACACAGCTGCAAATAAGATGTTTCTGGATGTAAACAGCACGTAGGCTTGTGCCAGATCACTTCGCAAGATGGGGAAAAATAATAAACAGCCTGTAAATACTTGTGACCCTGGGGCAACAGAACCATATATCCTGTCAAGGTATGTGGTTTTTACTGTTCCGTGACAATTTGCTTTGCTCTATGAAAAAATCTGTTGGTGCTGTTACCTTGGCAACTGCCGCATCATGTTATGGTGATGCTCTGCCCGAGGTACATGGAGCCCTGGCTTAAAGCAGCACTTACAGCTTTGTGGTGCCTTTCCCGCTGGACGGGGAGCAGGGCTGAGCCCGGCCCCCCGCCAGGGATGCTCCAGAAGCTGGTAAGGAAAGAGGAGGAAGCGAGTTAATTTAGATGTACTGTTTGGACCACAGCACTGTCTGACCGTGGCCCACAGCCACTTTGGACTACACGCTGCGTAAACTTGCGACAACAGGGAGGTGTTTTCCAAAAGTGGTTCCGCTTTGTAAAGGGAGGAAAAGGACATCAAGTGACCATGGGCAGGTTGGATCTACAGCTTTGTTCAGGTGTCTCCGCCCTTCCTGTCCATATTAACATCTTGTACTAGACTGGGCCAATTTTCCAAGAAAGACCAGGGTTTTCCTTCTTTTGGGTTGATGCCAGTAAAAACCAGCAATGGAAAAATTCGCTCCCAGTATCTGTAGCTGGGATCCTGAGGCAATTCCGAAGAGAAGAGGAAAAACTATCACACAAGCAGCCACGGTGGCATCTTGGCTGCTGGAAAAAAGTGTCCTGCGCTCATCATCATCTGTCTACATGAAACGGGTTATTCACGAGGATCACCCAGCCCGGGCTGCTGAAAATCTCCTTTGTCCACACGATTGCAAGTGGAAGATCTCTCCTCTTCCATCGAGTTTGCTTTCTTTTGTCCTCTGAGCATATCGGGGCTGCCAGAGCTGACTTGAACCTCATGGCTCTTCCCAACACCCACCCTGGCTCCTGCGCTTCAGGCTGGGAGGGTCCCCCTCACTGTGGGGCATCCTGGGACATCCCAGCAAAGAGAAATTAGGCAGTACCAGTATGACTCTGTGCTGCTTGGGGGCACCAGACAGGGAACCCATTTCCCAGGAAGGAATTTGCTTTCCTGTGGTTTTCTGCAGGAGGGACCCATTGCAGGGAGCAGCAAACAGAAGGGCTGGGCTTAAGGAGCATTTCGATATCTGTGTCTTCAGTGCAGGGTCACCCTGGTGTGCCCGACACCAAAATTTCAGGGGAAAGCATGGAAAAAAAGCCAGTAAGCTATTTTCACTGATTTCATACGAAAGGCAGGACAACTGAGTGTGAAAATAGGTCTTTGGGAAAAAAAAAAAATGTCTGAAATGTGCTTTTCTGTAGGTAACAAGGTACTGTGAAGCTATTTTCACCACACCTGGAAGAGCCTTCATCTCAGAGAGGAGGAAAAGAGCAGGACCCCAGCGAGCAAGAGGCACTTGGCTCCAGGATTTCAGGTGAGAGGGGATGGCAGAGCCAGGAAAGCTCCAGCCAGGGACACCATCAGCCTGCTTTTTGAGGAGAAAATAGAGAGTTTCGTTCTTTAAATGCAGATCCTAGTAAAGGGCAGAGAGAGCTGGGCCATGTGAATTAATGGCCACCATCTGGCCATGTGCAATGGATGGGGCCATTTTTTTTTCTTTTTATTTCTCTTGCTTTCTGTGATTTACATCCTGGGAGTGGAGCTCTATGGGACAGAGCTCTTCCCTGGAGGAAGGGGCCGTACAGGGGCTCAAGCTCAATAACAAGGTTCTTGATATTAATTAAGAAAGACTTCAAAAGATGAATAAATTAAAACAAATTGCAGAGCTGATGCTTTTGTCATTTACCCAGGTGCAACCTGTGAATATTACCATGAAGGTCAATGAAGCCAGATGTGTATAGAAGCAAAGGAGGGGGAGAAAATAGATCCTGCTTTTGGGGATATGCTGTTGATGACTAGGAAAAGGTGCTGTTTCTGGTACCACTGTGGAAAACACGGGGAGTTTCTTCTGTTCTGAGGTCTGTGACACCAAAACCTTCCATGGTCCCAGCAACTTAAGGTGCAGCTGATCTCAGCATTGGAAATTTTTGTGTGAAACGAACTCTCGTTGCTAATTTTCTGTGCCTCTCAAATCTGTGCTAAGCCCTGGGAGCTCCAGCTACACCATGGAGCATCCTGAGCTGCATCAACCATGTGCTGCCTCGTGTCACAGGGTTCAGAGGAAGCTGCTCAGGTGGGTTTTGAAGGCATTTTAAACCGTGCCCCCAGCAGAGAAATACAGCCACGTGGAGCTTGCTAGTCCTCCCTCCTTCCCCTTATTTTGGGGAAAATTTTTTGTCCGACTGCAATCCGTGGTAAAACAAACCAAAAAAAACCCACACCACCTTCTAAGGCACCAGAGGCAGCCGTGTTCAAACCCTGTCACACCACTGATGCTTTTGGCCTTGTTGCGCAGCTCTTGATAAAGTCAAAGGGAGCGTAATGCTTTTTAAAGGTCCTCAGCTTTTATGGGCTATAAAGCATTGACCTTAAAGGGAGGTGCTGGGGAAGTATATTAAAGATAGATGTATGCGGGATAAGTGGACATGCCAGCTTTCCTACAGCTGCTCTCCGGACTGCCTTTCTCTAAGATCTTTTTGAACTAATGTGTTGATTACGTTCCTAGGGAAGAGCTGCCTGAAGCTGCGGGTGCTGCTCAAACCCGCGCTCACGAGGTCCAGGGCAGCCTTCCCTTGGACATTTGCTGATGGCAACACACAGAAATCTTTTTTTCCTGTTTGTTCTCAGCCATTTGTCCCCACTGAGCCTCAGCCTGGGGTGACCGTGCTGCAAATTTCCTGGTTTCTGCTGAACGTTGTGCTCTGGGATCCCAGGACTTGGCAAAGGCCCTGGGTCAGCTCATCGCTACGGAGATCCCATCTCCTGCTCCAGTAAAAACCAGTACCAGAGGACTTCAGAAGAAACTTTTTGCAATGAGCAATCGAGGGGGAAAATCCTCTTGTGGAGCCTCTGCTAATTGTGGGCACGTGGCAAGCAATTTCTAGTAAATCATTCGATAATCATTAAGAGAAGATCTGCATTACGTTTCTCCCCTCTGGAAAAGGCGGATGACGCTATTCACCTGCGTTGCCAGGTACTAAGAAACTTCATTGTACTTAGGAGGTCCTGGGGAAACGGTGGTTTGTGAAGCATTCGAGGAGTGTGTGTGAGAGAGGAATGAGGGGAAACGGTCCCCATGGATTTGGGAGGGGAAGGGCACAGTGTGGGGTGGGCAGTGCCCGCAGCCCCCCAGCAAGGCTCCAGAGCAGCAGCAGGACCCTGGCAGGGTGCTGGGAGCGGGTGCAAGAGCGGGTGCCCTGCAGAGCCAGGTTT
This sequence comes from Pampusana beccarii, assembly GCA_013399365.1. Classification (NCBI taxonomy): domain Eukaryota; kingdom Metazoa; phylum Chordata; class Aves; order Columbiformes; family Columbidae; genus Pampusana; species Pampusana beccarii. The sequence goes on along the minus strand of VWYH01003732.1, from coordinate 2,268,170 downwards.
ATCACCGACCTCCGGCCGCCTTCCGTTCTTTTGAGCCTTGCAGTGGATGCTGCTCAGAGCCCTGGGTTTGGGAAGGCATCTTTGCTTGGAGGTTGGTATTTTTGGGGGGGGGGATTAGATACCTCTGCCCCCCCCAGCACCCCTGGAAAGTGGGGGGCAGCCGAGCCAGGTCCTTGAGCTCCCGGGAGGGAGGGAAGGGGTTAAACCCCCCCAGCCCCGGCCAAACCCGCGCCCCTGGTCCCGCCGCTCCCGCCGCTGCTTTTCCCCGGCTCCCTTTGCCGTCTTTAGTTAAATTTCCCCCGCCTTAGTTGATGTCACATCCTGTTCCACAGCCATCCCCTGCTAGTAGCCAGCCCTACCGATTCCCTTTTNTTTTTTTTTTTTTTTTTTTTTAATCCCTGTCCTCTCCCCATCACCCCCCCTTTTCAAGGCAAACTTTTGGCAATAGCAGAGATAATCATTTCGTGCTCCGTTGAATTTCTCCTCGCAAATGTCTTTTGATCAAGGGAGCCATTAAAAGAAAAAAAAAAAAAAAAAGAATTGCCAGAGAGCCAGCACCGAGAGCAGAGGAGAGAAACTGGGATCCCAATAAATATGCAAAGTGAAGGCTCTGCTGAGCAGATTTCTTGCATTGCTTCCTGGCGGTGCTGAGAGCCGCCCGGAGAATTATTCTGATTTTTTTTTTTTTTAAATTGCGTTTTCTTGTGTTTTTATTATTATTTTTTTTTTAATTAAAAGAATAAGAACAATAAAGGAGTGAGGAGGCAGCGAGGCGCTCGGTGATCGGCGCAGGGAGGCTCGCCCGGAGGTGATCTGTATGCAAGGTGCCTAGAACTGGGTGCGAGACATGCAACCGGCAAGCAAGCTCCTGACCCTCTGCTTCCTCATCCTGATGGGCACAGAACTCACCCAAGTAGGTTTCTCTCTTGCTTTCCCCCCCCCACCAATCCCCCCCCTTTTTCTTTCCTTTTCTCCCCAACGCCATTTTCTATTAAACCTCGAGAGCACAAAAGAAAACTGGAGTAGGAAGCTGCAGCTTTGTGCCCCCCATCCCAGGGCATCCCCTCTTTGCTCAGCCCACGGTGCAGGTGGATCCTCCGGGCCTTGGGGAGAGAGCAGGTTGGGGGGGGCTCAGGAGACCGGACCCCAGAACTGGGGGACAAGGGGCTGCCCCAGTGCGATCCCCCTGGGGAGTTTTGGGGGGAGACCCCACCTGCCTGCCCCACTTATGGGGAAAGTTGCGATGTGGGGCTGGGGGTGCTGGGGGGCAGTGGGACCCTGGCTGGGGTGCAGCGAAGTTCGGGGCTCCCTGTCCCAGGTCCCCGCGGGGACGCGACGTGCGGGTGCGGTGGCGGGTCCCTCCTCGTCACCCCCCTCCACACCAGCTCCTCGTTTGGGGGTAGCTTTGCTGATTTTAGGTGACATTTAAATGTCCCTTGATGTTTCCATCTGTGACAGGCTTGTGGGAGAGAGGAGCATCTTATTTATCTCCCTCTCCCCTTTCTACTTTTTTTGTTTTTTACTGGATTTTAGTGCTTGCAGTGAGTGTTCTGGCCCCCGGACTGAGCGAGCAGTGGGGCTGGGGTGAGCAAAGGAGGCACACAAAAGCCATCTCTTGCAAGTGGAACTAAAACTCCATTTGACTTCTTTAAGAAAATTGGGGAGAGGCAGGCAGGGAGGTTGTCTTTTGCTTTTTGGGTTGTTGGTTTGGTTTTTTTTAGCCCAGCCACTGAGGAAAGGAAGAAAAGTAATTGCAAGAGGATGCTCTAGATTGTGGGGTTAATTGTGATGCTGCCTGGAAGCAGAAAAAAAAAAAAAAGAAAGAAAGAAAAAGAAGCTATAAATAGGAGAGAAATGGAGGCTTCTTAGTGTAGGAGCAATTAGCAGCTGGGCTCTCATCCTGGATGCCTTATGTAGATTATTTTTTTCCTTTCTCCTGCTGATAATGGTCTCTCCTGTCACTGCCCTATTGCTGAAGTTTCAGTAGCTGAAGCCTTTTGGCTTTGCACCCTCAGAGTATTTCTGCTGCCCCCAGCAAGAAATGCCTAAAGAGCTGCCTTAATTGCATGGAGCCCTCTGGAGAAGGGATGAGAAGGTAGTAATTATGGGGGGGAAGCAAAGAAATCCAAGAGCTGTGTGGATGGGGAGGGGTGGGAAGGGACCAGAGCTGCGAGTGAGTGCCCAGGAGAAGCCCATTGTGTGTGAGGATGCTCGGGGAAGGCGCATGCGCCGCGCTGGACAAAGCGGCAGCGGCCGCCAGCATTGCCTGGCAATCAGCAAAAAGGGGCTCCCGGCCGCGCCGCGGCCCCACGGCCAGGCCAGGCCAGCCCGGGGCTGTGGCAGCGGCGTGGTGAAACAACCTGGTGGGGCCGACTGTCCCCCTCTGTCCCTCCGGCCTCCCCTCCTGTGCAGCCCCCCAGATATTGCACCCATGGCCTGGGGACATGGGTGGTGTCCCCTTTCCCAGGGCTGTCACCATCCCCATCGGCCTTGTCAGCCTCCATTGCCCTGCGCTGGTGGGTTTTTTCAAGGACACCGAGTTATCACCGCTTGTGCCAAGGATGCTGCTGTGCTTGGCTACTTTTCCTTTTCCTGTGTGGTTTTTTTTTTTTGGTGAATGCAGCACTCCAACTTTTCACCCAACTTTAAATCGGGGTGGGGATGGGGAATCAAATCTGCTCTGAACGCTGCAGGCTGACTTGGGCAGAGTTACCTCCCAGCCCATCCCTGCCCACTGACCCCAGGTAAAGCCCTGGCTTTGCTGAGCTGCCTTCAGCTAGAGCTGGTTTCTGCTCTGCAGTGTTTACCTGGGCTCTGGTGCCTGCAGGTATCCGGGTCCTGCCAGCCATGCAGAGCTCTCCCGCCAGCCTGCCTGCTGCCTCGCTTGGCACTGCAGAGCCCTTTCAGAGTTTCAGCATCTCGTTTCGGCAGCACAGCTGCCAGATGCAATCCCCAAATACGCCTTTCAGCCCAGACACCGCCCAGCTCACTGTCTTCCGTGTTTAGTTCGGTGCCGGGTTCACATCTCCATCACACGTGTAGAGTCTCTCCCATCCCCTACAGAGATCCCATGCTGGGAAAGGAGGGATGGAGGTTCAAGGGAGAGAGGTTGCTGATTTAGGCAGCTTTCCCTGATGATGCAGAAGCTGCTGCCGTCCCCTCCTTCCCTTCCCTGCAGTGGCACTGCCAGGCCAGCGCACGAGAAAAGGAGGAATGGGGAGAGGGGCGGCCGTGAAATGGGGCTGCAGGGGGTGAGCACGTGGCTCTTCTTCCAGCTGGGAGCTGGGAAGGCTCTTCTGGTGGAGGGGAGGGAGTTGTCTTCAAGGTGTTGGTACTGCAGCATCCTCTGATGGCCCCTTTGCTGGGGGGGACGGGTGCGGGTGCTCGGCTGGTGGTACAGGGGTGACACACACGTTGTGGGCTGCACCCCCACGCTTGGTCGGGGCTTTGAAACCTGCCTAGGGTGGATGGTAGTTTTACCTGTGAGAAACAAGGGGGAGCTGCCCCTACGTGCCCCAAAACACCCCAGTTCTTCGCAGATTCCCCTCAGTCCCCCAAAGTGCCCCTGGCGGGGAGGCTGCAGGAGCCCCAGCCCCAAAGCAAGACCTGCACCAGGCTCTGGGATTTCCCCAAACTGCCAAAGGTTTTCCGATTTGTTTTGTGCCTTGCCTTGGCTCCCTGCAGGTCGGTGATCAAAACCTGAAATGACAAATGTGTCAGCTGAGTGGAACGGGCTGGTTTTGGGGTGCAGCGGGGGCACCCCGGGGTGCAGCCCCCTCGTTCTGGCTCTGCACGCAGCTGGGGGCTGAGGGCTTCCCAGGCAAAGCGTGGGGCGTTCTCGCCTTGTCGTGTTCTGGGTGAGCCCCGGGACGGCTCCTGTGCAGCCGTGGGGGAGCAGAGCCAGCTTCTGCTCTCTAGGGATCCGCCTGACACGTGCAGCAAGGTGGTGCTGCTGGGAGGGCAGAGGGCTTGAGCTGCTGTAGTAAAGCCAGGTCTATCGGCAGGGGGGTCTTGGATGCCGTCTGCTTGTCTGTCCGTCCGACCTGTCCTTCTGTCATGCTTGGTGCTTGCTGGGATATTACCAGTGAAAACCCCTCGGCTTTCCTCGAAGTTTCCCAGGCGCGGAGCAGGGCAGCCGGTGCTGTGACATCCGCTTACCCGGTGATCAGTGAAACCACACGGGAAGAAACACCTTCCTGGAGCAGGCAGTTATTAAACATTTAGGGCTTCTGAAATAAATAAATAAAAATTCCATCGATTTTCCTGAAAAAGCACATCAGGTCCCTCTCAGGGCTGTTTTCAGGGGAGCACTCCTCTGCCCCCCCAGTCTCCAGCACCATCCAGTGTGGCTGTGCTGGTCCCTCCATCCATGGGGATGTTCCCAGTGCCCCGTTTGCTGGCCGGGCTCTTCCCTCCCCTGACAGGGAGAAACTCATAGGATTAAGCTGCAAATCTGCAGCCTGTAACAGGAGGCAGCTGCCTCATCTCATAAACCAATTTGTGTCTCATTTCACTAACTTCAGCTTTAACCAATAAAAAAGAAAGGTAATTTTCAGCCCTGGGTCTTATTTATTACTCAGGTTATCAGGCCTTGTAATCAGTATTAGCATCACTGCGTAAAGTAATACAAAACTAATTACTATCTGAGTGAGTTAGACAGATGAAGGCTGTAGACTGCGTTGACAGTGGAAAAAGCTAATTCTCGAGTTATGAGTGATAAGTGTTGGCTTCGCTGTGGTGAAGCTGTGAACAAAAAGGTACAAAGCAGGGACACCCAGGAGGGTTCCCCTGGAGTTTGTTGCCTGTGGGTGCCTCGGTTGGGCTCTTTGGAAGACCCAGGTGGGCAGGGAGATACCTGAGAGGTTGAATCAGTCAAGCAAGTCCTCCAAAAAGCAGATGATGCACTTGGGGAAACTGAGGCACGAAGCCTGAGATGTGTCTTAGCACCAGCAAATCCCACTTGTTGGGAAAGAACACCTCAAAATCTTGATTTTCATTCTTCTGTAGACTGCAGCCATTGCTTGCCACTGCCCTCCCAGAGCCAAGCCCAGGACCCCGCTCTCAGCCTCCAGATTGGTTTTTGTCCTGGGTTTTGGCCCTGGGAGCCGTTCTCCCGTGTTCAGGACCCAGGTCCTGGCTCCCAGCCTCCAGCATTCAAAACCAGCCAAAATGCAAAAGATCTCCTGGAAGGATAACGCTGGGGACGGCTCGTGGCAGCCCTCAGTCCGGGAGCGCAGCAGCGGGCGCCCCTGGAGCGATGCCGTGTTTCCTAGCGAGCAACACGCAGAACGAGTTTTTCAGTGTAAAGGCACTTTCTGACCGGAGGCGTGTGCCACTGACCCAGGGAAATACGTCAAAAAAATCATCGTCCCCAACCAAAACATCCGAGTAACAGGAACCCGCTGACACGCCGGCGGAACCTGCGCCGACTTTAATGGGCTCTGATCTTGCCCAGAGGCTCTGACACGGATTGGCACTCGCTGGTAGAGCAGGAGTTTCGTGTCAAGAGCAGCTTTAGCTAAACACAGATTTAGCGGAGTGAAGACCTGCAAAGGGGATTACTCTGTTCTAGTGTAACATAAGAAGCGTGTTCCTTTCGCTGCAGCGCCGTGCGGGTGACAAAAGGGAAGGTCACAGAGCGTTTTGCGTGCGCAAGGAGAAGTCTCGGTGTCCGTAGCTCGGGGTGAACTTTCCAAAGCGTGTTGAGGAGCCTGATCCTGAAACGAGGCCACTCGTGGAGCTGAGCTCAGCACCAGGCACAGGTGGTTTCACAGAGTCCCACCAGGGGCTGGCAGTGATCTGCAGCATCGTGGTCACTGTTCCCAAAGCACTTTGGGGGCTCGAATTGCTGTTTTCTTCCTTACTTTGCTTTTCCTATCTGTCCATAACGGAAGGGGAAGAGTTTGTTCTGCCTTGGTACGGTGCTGAGGTAACAGGGCGCAGCTCCAAGACTGAGGCTTGTGTGAGTGATGGTAGCACGGATAGTGACAAAAACAGCCAAAAAGACAGGGATATTTGGAGGTCAGAGCCAAAAATCAGGGAAACCTGGTACCGTTTATTGCTGTGGCAGTTGTGACCTGCTGAGAGACAGATGCCCCACGGCAAACGCAACAGAAGATTGTCGCATGCTCCAGAGGTGATGGGTACAAAGTGTATGTTCCTTAATGAGATGAAGTTGCCCACGCTGCCTTCTGGGGTAGGTGGGGGTGTCTCTGCTGCCTGGCACCATTCACAGCCCCCCCGCTAAACACAGACTGGTGCAGAGGGATTTTGGATACCTCCTGCCACAAGCCCAGGTAATGAGGAATGTGAGGGAAGGGGGGGAATGTTTGCTGAGTTGAGGGAGGGATGAGAAATGTCATCATTCACTCGGGAACGCAGCATTGGTGAGGACCCCAGGAGGGATGAAAAGAGGCAGTGGAGGCAGAGAGTCCTCCAGAGGCTGGTTCAGAGCCCCTCCATCGGCTACAGGAGGGGGATTTGGAGAAAAGTCGCTTAGTCTAAGTGTCTGAGGAGGATTCCTGAAGCGACACACAGAGGTCCTTCTGGAAAGGATGAGACCCCTGGCCAGAGGACATGGGACATCTCGCAGGGCTCCAGTGCGGGGAGGAGTCAGGAGGAGTGGAGTATGGGCTGTCCCAGGCACCGGAGCAATCCCAGCACCGGCCTGAGTGCCCTGGGAAATCCCTGAGCCCTGCGCTCGCAGGACAGGAGCTGCCGGCCCTGGGCAGGTGCCCGTGGCACTGTCCTCCATCATCCAGCGGGACGCGTCCTCCTCGCTGGAGGTGGCAGCTTTTAGCTGAGGTGCCTCCAGCCTTTACTGATCTGGCTTGGAGCAACAGCAAGGTTGGAGGCTGTTGGAATACAGGTGTATGTGTTTTAAAGCAGATCTCGTCCTCTCACCGTGCATTAAATAGGAGTTCTCTGACTGGGGTCTACAGTCACCATCGCCACCTAAGCTTGGAGCAACAGAAACTTCAGCACCTCTTCTCTGAACCAGCCAGGAGAGGGAGACAATGACCGTCGTGTCCTGCGCACACACCGAGGAGCTGGCCATGTTCGCAAACCTTGACCCTGGTAGGGCTCCTTCAGGCAGACAATCCCATTTTACATTATCACTTCCCAGCAGCAGAATTTTCCACCAAGCAGCTATTTTGGAAGACCCTATTCTTTGCTTTTTATCTGTCATTCCTCCTCGTTCTCTGCTCAGAATATATGCATGCAAATAGGATCTTTTGTTCCCTAACAGTTCATCTGTTCCTGCTATTTACTTTCTGCAGGAGAGGGACTGAGAGGGCACATTTGCACCCCTGCTCTTGTGGGGAGGGCGACTGTAGCTGATGCATCAGGACAAGAAAAACTCAGTGACATCAGGAGGTTTTTTTGCAGGGCAATGCCCTGTGCATTCATCAGGAGAAAGGTGAATTCAACCAGTTCAGCAAAGCTGGTACCGGACAGATTTCTTCAGATGTTACAAGGAAAAGTTGCTCTTTTTAAGGCTGGATCCTGCTTTGCTCTGGAAAGGCCTGTCAGTGAATGCTCTCAGGTCAAAGAGTGTCACCTGAGTCTCCTCTTTCTTGATTTTACTGGCGTTTCTTCTGATTTGCTATAGCATGAGTAAGGGCAACATCGTGTCTCCCACATCAAGTTCACGTCCCTTCTGTTTTTTTGCTGCCCGTGTTTCATTTTGTTGCCATGCTGAGCTTCTACAAGCAGGGAAATCATTAGGGTAGGGAAGAGGTTTCCATGCTGGCACGTCACCCACTTCAGGCACTGAGATGACAGAGGTCATTTTCCTGCTTGATGCCCATGACCCAGCACAGCACGAGGTGACCGGCAGCATCTCATTGCACAGCAACCACCACTGCCTCTTCCCGCTGAATAACCCTTCAGCCCTAAAAAATGGAAATAGTGGCATTTCTGGGAGCCTCTTTTTTGTCAGGTCTCTGCTTGGGACCGGCTGTGCGCTGCTAAAATGTTCCAAATAACTGGTCCCCTCCTTAGCAGGGACTTGCGGCTGCTGCTCCTCTCTCTGTGCCTCGCTGTCCCCACCTGCAGAAACTTTAATCATTGCAAAGCATTTGAAGGGCATATGAATTAAATTACCTGCGTGCACTGGTAGGAAATGAGTCTTTCATTAGCCCAGGTGGAATCCAGAGCAAGGCAGAGGAGTGCTTCTTACCCTGCTGAATGCCATTTTAAATAATAACGTATCCGTAGGTCTAATTGCCTTTGTGTGTGTGTTTGGAGTAGACAAACAGGAGGGACAAACTTTACTTACAAACTCTGTTTCAAAATTAACGTTAGGATGATTTAGGTGCAGCACTCAAGTTTTTTACATGGCATGAAATCAGAGAAGCAATCAGGGTCTCAGCTGCTACAGTGCTGAGCACAGCATAAGCACCTGTTAAAGCAGAACGGGCTGAACTGGAGCAAAATGGGGAGCTGTGATTTATTCTAAAAGATTGAAGCCATCTGAGGCTTTTGCCTAATGACCCTGTTCCTACAACCGCGGCTGGAACACCTCCTTGGTGCTGACCACCTCCTCAGGTACAACGTGGCACGACCTGACGACTGTTGTGCCATGCAAAGTGTGCCTGGGCTGGGTGAAGCAGATTTCATGGGGTTTTCAGCTACTTTGGGAGCCCTGAGCAGCACAGTGTCACATTCAGAGGGCAGGGCAGGAGTGTTTTCTTACTGATTCCAGCAGCAGATTGACCTGTCAGCTGGCTGACTTACCCAGATGAGAGCTGGTCTGGCTGGAGCAGGGGGAAAGGGCAGGGGTGATGCTGTTTGAGGGTGCTGGGAAATGAGGGAAGGGAATGGCATTTCATGGCTGCAGCCTGTGACATGGACCAGCCCCTGCGTCCCAGCTGCCAGCGTCTGATTCTGCCACCGCCTTGTCAGAGGGACAGGATCCAACCTGGCGTCAGCACTCCTACTCTAACTCATCTCTTTTCCTCCACCTGGTGGACTTGCTAAACATGCTTTCAGTGCATTAACAGAAAGTCCCCAGCACTCTATGCAGAACCAGCTCCACTGGGCTGCCACCTGTCCCTGCTCCCTTTGCCCAGAGCAGCAGAGCCAGAGGGTGCTGGGATGATCCCAGGTAGGGGTAAGGTCCTGGGAGGGTTTGCCTCAGAGCTGCACAAGCCACAGAAAGCCAAGAGGTTTTTTTGAATTCCGGAGTGGGATGCCCTGGCAGTGTTGGATGCTGTCCCGTCTGTCCTGTCCATGCAGCCCTGCCTGCTGGGAACGGGGCAAGAGCAGCGTTGGGGCAAGAGCAGCGTTGGGGCAAGAATGGGGCTGCCAGCTCCAGGGCAGAGTTTCTGGGCATTTTGGTTTAACACAAGTGTATTGCATCCCTTGTGCTGATGGAGAAAGGTTGCAGAATGTGGTGAGTGGGCAAGTGGAGATATGGGAGATGCTCTGATGACCCGTAGCCCGGGAAGACCACAGGCTTGGGGACCACCATGTGCCCCCACCTGGGTGCCACATCTCGTGGGTTTGTGCGGGAGTGGCGCAGCCCTGCCTGCAGCGCAGTGGGGAATGCTGCTCCCAAACCCCCCTGCCTGGCAGCAGCTCCCTCTTTTCCCCGTTCGCCGCGGCCCCTCCGGACCGAGCATCGATCGATCGCGGTCCCGCATCGCACCCGCACCGCGCCCGGCNCCCTCCCCAAATCTTTGCCACCTCCTCCCAAATTCTTTTCCTCTCTCCCCAAATCTTTTCCCGACCTCGCCAAATTTGTCCGTCCCCCCAAATCTTTTTTTCCTTTCCCCCAATTTTTTCCCTCTCTCCCCAAACTTTACTCTCCCTTCCCCAAAGTCCTTCTTCCCTCTCCCCAGATCTTTTCTCCCTAAACCTTTTCTCCTCTCTTCCCCTCCGCTCCCGTCCCCAAATCTTCTCCCTCCACAGGAAAAAAAAAAAAAAAATCTTTCCCTCCCCTAAATCTCTCCTCCCCTCCGTTCCTCCCTCCCCAAATCCCTTCTCCCTCTCCCCCCCGCCCTCCGCAGTCTCTCCGGCTGGGCGCTCCGCGGCGCTCACGCCCCCCCCTCCCGCCCCT
>VWYH01003732.1:2139962-2257939 GCA_013399365.1 Pampusana beccarii | reverse complement strand
CGGCGGCGGACGATGGGCCGGCGGCGAGCGGCGGCGGCGGCCGGGCGGCTGGTGCAGCCCGTCCCCAGCGGCATGGAGCCCGGCGCCGGTGCAGAATGAAGGGTGCTTGGCGCTCCCCCCCGCAGACATGTCTGTGCCTTTACTCAAGATTGGAGTCGTCCTCAGCACCATGGCCATGATCACCAACTGGATGTCGCAGACGCTGCCCTCCCTCGTGGGGCTCAACACCACCAAACTCACGGCGGCCACGGGCGGCACCTTGGACCGCAGCACGGGAGTAAGTGCGGGGTCGGCGGGCGGGGGGGGCGCCCGGCTGCCCGGAGCATCCCTGCCTGCCGGGGCGGCTGCGCCCCGCTCCCCCCCGGCCGCCCGGCCCCTCCTCGCCTGGGTCCCCCCCGGGCTGCCTAAATCCCTTCTTGCCCCCCGTGCTCCCGGGAGCTCCCCGGCCGTCTGGCTCCCTCCCCGCCGCCTTCCCCCTCCCGCCGGCAATAGCCCCCCCGGCTGCAGAGTGAGGCAGAGCCGCCGCCCTTTGGGGTGATGATGGGGGGACATCGCTTGCAAAATGCGCCCCCACCCCGGGATCGGCGCGATAGGGGCTTGGGCTGGGGGCGACACGGGTGCCCCCCCCGTGTCTTCAGCCGAAGGGTTGCAAAGTTTCCCTCGTCGCTGCTTTGCAGTCGCTGGGTGAAGCAGCTTTGGGACAGCAGGTGCGAGATCTCATTCGCGTCCCAGCCTTTAATCAATAGTCGTTAATGGGGTGCGAAATGCAGTGAAGTTGCGGTGTTATTTTGGTCGTGCCGTATGTTTCCTGTCCCTGTTTTGCTGGAGGGCTGGGACGGTGCCTGGTCTTGCCACGTTGGAAATAGCTGAGAAAAACAATCCGTCTGTCTGTCTGTCTTGCCATAGCAAGGAAAAATGGGCACCTTTAGCCTCCAGGCTGTATGCTTGTGCCTTCTGAAACAGCCAACGTATTACAGCTCTGCAGTTTCAAGACGAGTATTTCATGTAGTGGTTCTGCTGGCTATGAATGAAGCTGAGATTCTTTTTCCATGTTACAAGGGATTATGAGGCGCATTATCTTTTTTTTTTCCCCCCCCGGTTGTTTTAGCTGGAGAATCAAATTGTGTGCCTAGCTGTCTCTGTTAGTGCATGTCTGTCAACATGGGTATTTGCAAGGTTATTTGTAATCGATTGAAATAGTGAAGAGAACGTTTCCTTTCTGGTTGGCAAAACAGTGCTACCTTCAAAGCGGTCGGGGGCTGAATTGTGATTAAATGACATATTTTGCAAAGTGCTGCGAGATCAAAGGAAAATTAAGATCTGAGAGGTTTGGAGAGCGTGAGGGGGACTGGGGAACGTGCTGTGTTTGTGGCTGGGCTCCCTTTCCGCGCTCTGTCCTGGGAGCTCAGGCTGAGGTGCTGATCATACCCTCTGGACCACATCCCTTCCTTGCTGGTGTGCCCGGCTGGGGCTTTCCCTGCCCAGGACCCCAGAACATTTGCAGGGAAATGGTTGTTCCGGTGAAGCTCCTCATCTCCAGGAGAGTCTGCCAGAGAAGGGGGGAAATGTAGCTCCCACTGTACCAGCTCAGAAAAGCTGCTTTTCCTGCTGCCTCTGGAGAGCTCTGCAGATACACCGTGACCGCTGCTCAGCCCTCAGCCAGGACACCGTATCCTCGCTGGTAGCTCGGGCACATCCTTCTCATGGTGTCAAGGAGAAGTCGAGGGGTTTGCAGTGGCAGCGGGTTCCCCACCACGAGCACTCGGTTCCTTACAGCTCACTACAGCCCTTGCTACTTCATGGATTTCCTCATGTCCGTACTTTCCCACTGGCATTGCCGTGTTGCTTCGGCTCTTGCTCTCCTTTTCAGACCTTTCTTTTCTTTGTCCCCAATCCATATTTTTGCATTGCAAGTGAATTCCACCAGCTGGGCCCTCGGAGGAGCCTCCCTTTGCTTCCCGCACAGCTCCGGTATCTGCCACATCCCCACCACTTCCTCCGCTCAGCCCCCTTCACCTCCACCCCCCCGCCAGGCCTCCCCTCATTTACTTAACCCGTCTTTCCCTGTGTTAATTAGGTGTTGCCTACCAACCCAGAGGAAAGCTGGCAGGTCTACAGCTCTGCCCAAGATAGCGAGGGACGTTGTATATGCACAGTGGTGGCACCTCAACAGACGATGTGCTCGCGTGATGCCAGGACAAAGCAGCTGAGACAACTATTAGAAAAGGTAACGGTTGAACCCTTCTGGGAAAGGTGGTTTGGTTCGGCATGATATTGGGGTAAAAACCTGAGCCTTGGTTTGCAGGGAAGACAGAGCCCTTGGGCCAGCCCTGCTGTGCCGTAGCCGTCCCCAGGGGTGTAGTGGGGAATAATCCGCTGCAGTCAGGAGGATAAATCTCTAAGTGTTCGTGAGGCATGGAGGAAAAGGGACCGTGGCCTAAGGTCAGGTTAAAACTGCTGAGACCAAAGCAAAAATATCGAACCACATTGCAAAAAAGAAAAAAAAAAGATGTAATTTACTATTTACTCCTTTTTTCATTACGCTAACACAAGCAGTTTCAAAGGATGAGCCTCAACAAGATGAGAGAAGATAGAATTAAAAACCCAAAGCCCCTGCATTCCTAGCCAAGCTGATATTAAAAAGGTCAAATAAAACAGTACAAGCTGTCGACATCAAATAGCACAGAAATGACAGTTAGTGGTTTTCTTTCTAATGCTGACATCCACTTGATTAGTTTTTAATAGTCTGCTGTCCAAAGAGATCAAAGAATCTCATTAGGGAAACATTCCCAATAACAAGAAATTTTCCAGATAATAGATTTCATTGAAGAAATGCTGTTTCATGTGAAACGGTGCTCTTCTCTTTAAAATAGGGGTGGACTCCTGTGCTTGAGATTTAATTATCCCTCGTGCCCTAATGCTATGTTGGCATGTGTTGTGCATGACAAAATAATTTTTATCCCACTGCTTTCAGGAAGTTGATGTATTAGTCACTCATAACAATATTAAACCTACACTTAACTCATTTTCCTATGCGATAAGGACAATAAAGCGAGGCAGGAAACATTTAGCCCTAAAACAATCCTTCGGTATGTCAGAGGCTTCTATAAATAATCCCACTCAAGCTTTTATTTCTCTAAGCAATAACGGCAATCGGTCCAACAGCACATTTGTCTGAGAGGCAGCAGGAATTATATCAGCAGCTGACACAGGCGTCCGAGAGCCGTCGCGTTCCCAGAACTACTCGTATGCATTAAACGAGCAGGATCTGACCCAATGCCCTCTGCTAATGGACGGGCGAGCTGGGCATACGGGGCCTGAGATAACATCGCTTCCCGTGCGGAGGCTGAAAGTGCTCGGTGATTTTTTTTTCCTTCTGCAGCTCTCTGGCTGCCAATGAATAAAGTGAGGGAGGAGCAGAATTTCAAGGCATGTGTTCTGGGGATATGTTACCTGCCTGATAATCCGTCTGCATCTCACTCCTACGCTAACCTATATGAAAACCCCAAAATAAAGAATAGGCTCTTAGTGCCAGACATCTGATCTTGACGAAGGCTGAAATGATAATCCTTATAGGAAAACGCAATGGCAGAGAAGAGCTTCCAGCTTCCCAGAAAGGATTTAAAACCTGAAAACTCCTTCCCTCATCTGGCATTTTAACTCTAGCTTTGAGATGGGAGAACTTGCATCTCCTGATTTCTCTCTGCCAGCAGATGAAGCAGCATAATGTGTCATAGAGATAATTGTGTTTAGGTTTTCGAAAGAGGGGACCTGGAGTTCACCTGTGGAAATAATAAGGTGTTGCTTTTACGGGCGAGAGAGGACCTGCATTTCCGTGTGTGTGTGTGTACACAAACCAATTACAGCATCTTCAGTGGAAAATCTCTGCACAGAGGCTTCAGCAGCTGAATGTACTTGGAGGCTCGAAGCTGCCAAGACCCTGTTGACACTCAACACATGGGCACAGGCACAGAAAGTGCAGCTCATGCTGCTTGCGAGAGAATCCTGGGCACCCCGTCAGCGCGAAGAGCAGGCGGGGGGGGCCGGGAGCCAGGGCCACCGCACAGCCCGTGCAGCCCTGGTGTGACACCGGGGCTGAGCTCATCTTTGGCTGGAGTGCACCGAGTCCTTCCAGCCTCGTGCGTGTCAGGTGCTGAGGCCAAGGCTTGGACCGCGTTCAAACCAAGACATCACCTAAATCCTGGTCATAAGCAGATTATGTTTTATCTTCAAACAGATTTTTTTTTTTTTTGGACCTGTTATCTGGGAGGGCTTCCTCCTCTGAGAGTTAAACCATTTTTGGTTTCCTGCCAATTCTTGTTCTTTGCCAGCACTGATTTCCAGATTGAACAGTTCTTTTTATTCCTTTGATATTCGCTTTAGGTTGTATATAGGGAGGACAACAACCTTTCTTCTCAGGCTTCACTTTGCCTTCTACAGACCTTTTCATGTCCCAGTCCATCAGCTGGTCCATCTCTCTCCTAATTCTTCCTCTAGACCATGAAAATCTGCCTCAAGATGCCTCATTGTATTGCTCCACCAGTTTGTCTGGATACCCAAAGCTAAAGATTCATTCCAATTCAAACCCCCAAAATGGGCTTAGAACAGCTCTTTTGAGCTGACCCACAGGGAAGCCTGAGCAGGGTTTAAACCATAGCTTTGACCATCCGAATCTCGCTAGGCTTGTCAAACCAATATTGACTCTCCATTACTCTGGTTTAATTCTGAAAGAAGATGACAAGAACAGTACTGGAAGTTTCATTTGTATCAATTTTCTATTTCAAATGCTAAAATTAACTCTTCCCCAGGACAATCGCAGGTATCTCTCTCCCATTAGCTTGATGGAAAATGAGGTTTCATATTAAGAGTGCATGTTCCACCAATAGATGCAAAAAGCATTTTAGCTGATATTTGAGGATAGCGGTTAATGGATGAAGCTGAGGGAGTTTGAGAGACAGTATCCTTCAGTCTCGGTTCATTAGAGCACTTATGTACATGCTCAAGTTCAAGCATGAACAGGCTCATTGAAATCTAATCATGTGCCAAAGTACTTTGCTGGATCAAGGGCTTAATATGCTAATGAAGGAAAACAAGTAGATCTTCAGCTGATGAAGCACGCGTTACTGTCAGAGATCAGGAGTGATGGAGACTGACTTTGTACAAGTCCGGCCAGAATCTTGCCTGGTTGAAAACAGCATGGGCAACAAATAGCGAGAGCCTGGGCTTGTGAAACACATCCCCGAAATAGCACAGCAGCTAATTTTAGGCGGCTCGGTTTAGAGCCGTGTGAGGAGGCTGTTTTCCTCTGCAGGCAGCGGAGAGGGAGGCTCCTCCAGAGGTGATTCAGAGCAGAAGCCGGAGCGAGATACTGTGATTCATTTCCTAACGGAGTCTGTCTCTCCCTCCCCACCACCCAAAAGGCATCATAAGGCCCCCCCCCGTAGCCTCACTCAGCCCCTGCAGGGTCACACACCAGTGTCTCGCTACAGAAATGCTCTTTTCTGATTACTTGCAGCTTGACCTTTAATTAGGCTTAGGCATTAGTGGAATAAATGTGGCCAATTTTGTACAATCCCTACAAGTCATTCCTATTCCAATCAGTTGGAACAATTCTGCTGTGTAGATACTGCTCGATTCAAAGGAAGATAGACTGGATTACCAGGATAAAAATCTCTGCAGACCAGTCATGCTTGTCTGAGACTTCTATTCTCCTGCCTCGGGGTAGAGAGAGGTCTTCAAACTCCTCCCTATCCAGTCCAGGTGAATTAATACCCAACTGTGCCTGCTGAGAGCTCCCGTACCCCTGGGAGGTTTTCTCTTCTCCTCTTCAAACCAAGAGGGTCTTGTTCTGCTCTTCGCTGCTCCTCACACCTCCCCGAGCAGGTCCTGGGTAGCAGTCAGGATGGGTGCTGGTCCATCTCCAACTGATGTGTTGGGACTTAGAGACTGAAAATAGCTTCACCTTTGCTGAGGCAGACCATCAGACCCCTGGAGCAGTTGTACTGGTTGTCCAAAATGTTTCCTCGCTGTTGGCCTTTGAAATATAGGTTGTCCATACATTTTTAATAGTTCCCTGTAATAGTCTTCTTGTCGTTGTGCATGAGCAATGGGCATTTTGATCCCTTCAGAGACGCACACGCCAAAGTTGGCATTTGACCTGTGCTGATTGCAGCGAGCGGTCTCCGAGACCCGGCTGCGTGCGGGTGTCCCGCTGTCCCCTCGCTCTGTCACTCCAGGTAAGTCACAGCAGCCCGGTGTCATTTGCTGGAGGCAATATCGCACTTGCACCGTTCTTTCCCCATCCCAGCTTGTCCGCGCGCGGCTTTGGCGAGGACGGAGACGGGAGCGGTTGTGGCAGGGTGGGCTCTGGGAAGCATCTCGGGGCGGATCCGTAGAGACAGCGCTGGCTCACATTTGGGTTTTGCTCAGACACCCACAGATGAAGAGTCTTGAACCAGGATGCCTTTAGTTCGGGCCGTGACGCAGCAGCACGCTCGGATGCCTGATTCATTTTAAACACAAACGTCATCCCTCCCGATGCTGACGGTTTTATTTCTGTGGGTCTCGCGGCCGTGGCAGGAGCTCCAGTCGTGGGCTGAGCCCTGTAATGTACGAACCGCGGTGCAAACACAACCATCCTTGATGCAAAGACCTTAAATTACACCCATTACTAAACAGGTGATTAGGTGCTTGCTTAAGTCAGAGCTTCATTTACCTTCTTCTAGCCTGAAAAACCAGAGAAGGGAATATCTTAACAAATCAGATGGCGGCCAGCCTTCAAAACCAGGTCAGCCTAGCTCTCGTTTCCCTCCCTCCTCACACCTTCTTTCCTCACGAGGAGCCCAGCCAACCTTCTTGCATCATTCCTTCGGCAGGGCCAGATGGGCGCTGCGCGGGGATGCGCCGTCGGTCGGCTGGAAAAGGTGCCGACGCGGCACAACCGCCCAAGCGGGCAGGTACCGGTGGGACCAGCCGGAGCGGGAGCTCCCGCGGTACTTCCCAGCTTCCAGATGCCCTCACCTGCAGCTGCATTTGTTGTGGCAGATGCTGTATAAACAGTAGGGCTGTTTGGATAATGAAGTTTTTACTAGCTGGGAGTAAAGTTTGCACTTAAGCAATCAGTAAGTGTCACTTACGTGCAGGAAGAAATGATGATGTGCACCTCAGAAGTGTTTCTCTCAGTCAGATGTGCTTCTGCTCGACTGAGAGTCTCTCATGCCATCCCAGCCTCTCAAAGAGGCCATCGTGAGTGATGCATTTTAGCCTTGACTGCAGCCTTTATTTGCATGTGCGGCCTTATAATTATTCTCTGTAGCACAGCAGAATAAATGTTTACGAAACCAATTTGCTCTGTTTTAGAACGTGGGGTCATAATACCATGAGATGCTGTTGATTAACTAGTAAATAATGCATAGGCTGATTACCCTTTAGCTTTGTTGACTGTGTAGGAAAAGGTCAGCGTTCGGCATTGGGATGCGAGCGGGGCTGCCGGAGAAACACCTTCTCACTGAGTCCCTTCTCGTTTGACAGGTGCAAAACATGTCCCAGTCGATAGAGGTGTTGGATAGGCGGACTCAGAGAGACCTACAGTACGTCGAGAAGATGGAAAACCAGATGAGGGGACTGGAATCAAAATTTAAACAAGTGGAGGAAAGCCACAAGCAGCACCTGGCAAGGCAGTTTAAGGTATGTCCGCTTTCCAATCCTCTAACGAAGCTGTGGCCGGGGGTTTGGCGTGGTGGACGTGGGACTGTGACCCTGGGCCCCATCAGCTCACGTAGCTCTCGGTCCGGTTGTGCACGGTGCTGGTGGCCGCCCACCCTCCTCCCCACAGCACTGCCAGATCCCAGTTGTGCCATCGCATCCTCAGCCGCGGAACATTTTTCTAGAGGCTAAAAGCATAAATCTCTGCCTTCCTACCCCCACGAATCACCTGGGTGCCCCACACAGGGCGGCGTAGGATGAGACGGGGTCTGCGGGGAGACCCTGGGGCAGCTGAGGTCAGGGCGAGGGGGGTTCCCTGTTTCTTGGGAAAAAGTCCATCCTTGGGGTGGTTGTAGCAATGGGGCAATCGAGCAAAGAAATCAATTGCCCGCCCCCCCCGCAAAAATACACCCAAAAGCACAACCATTGCAGCTGTCCTCAGGCTGGCAAACTGCACATCTCAAGGATGTGCAAACGTCCAGTTTTGAAGGAATGGTGCTGGCAGCAGAGCCAGCGCTTTGTGATGGATTATATGTGTTTTGTCCTGGTGTCATGCAAATGAGAGGTAAAGATATCAGCCTTTTAAATGAAGCTGTCATGGCAAGCAATGGTCAAACTTTCAAGAACTTGATTGAGAGCAAACGAAATTGCCAAAAAGAGGCTGTCAGCGATATTTGGAATGTTACATTTTAGTAGTGTTGTGGGTTAATAGATATTAAAACAAATCTAGAAGATTTCTAGTGAAATTTGGGGACATTTCTAATCAGCCACCCAGCTGATTCCCATCCTCATCTTCAGGAAGCTGCCCAGTTGGCTGGTGTTCTAAAGCAGAATTATTTTAACTGATGTGTTAAGTACTAAAATACCAAGATAACATCAGGAAAAACTGGGAAGAGGGTTCTCAAAACTTCTCACCAACTCCACCTCCTCCACTCCCCATCTCCATTTACTGCAGGACCCTAAATTTAGCTCTGCAGTCTGGATGTAAGGACCATCTTTCTGATTTAAGCATGAGTTTCTTTTTTTTATTTTTTCTTTTCTTTCTTTTCCCCCACCCTCCATTCTGATGAGTTTAATCCTCCCCATTGCCTGCCAGGGAGCTTGCACCAAGAAATGCAAGTAAATAAGAAAATAAATCGATTCCCCACATGCAAACAGCAGGAGGGAAAGCCTCTTGACTTAAATAGGAGGGGATGGGAAGGGAAGAAGTGAGGCTGAGGGCCAATTTCTGATCCCGTTCGCCCCCGAGCTGCTTCAGCAGACAAATGTCACAGCCCTGAGCGCTGGGAACTTGGCCACTGTGCAATAATTTAAGCAGCACCAGGTATCCTGTGTATACTAACATGCTTCATTAACGGGTAGGTGCATGCATATTTATGTCTACTCATTAGCTGCTGGAGCAAAGCATCTTTAACAAAATGCTGCATACCATGCCTTTAAATGAGGCCTTCATTTAATTTGAAAAAGAAAAAAAGAAGTCTTCGTTTCTGCAAAATAAATTTGGTAATTACTTTGATTTTTATGTTCGTTATAGCATGCCTAAAACCAGTAAGGAATTTTTGTCTAATTTGCTGCCAAAGCACCATTTTAAATAACAGCCACAGCATTTTGTTTCTGCTAATGCCAGCATTAAAATGTGAGTGGTTTGGAGCTCTTGTGTTTTTTTTTTTCTCTTTAGTTCCGTAAGAGTATTTGTCTATGAATGGCTATCTATATAAGGCAGGTTAGTGAGCTAGATCCTCAACAGTATTTCATTTTCTTGCTTACAGGGCTAACTTAAAAGCAAGTTTTTTCAATGCTGCAGTGACTGAAGAAGCAGTTCACTCCCATGTAACCATGAAAAGAGGGCCACAGAGCATTTTGCACCATGCATTTATTTTTTTGATTATTTTCCAAATTAGCACCATATCTCACTAAGGAACCTTGAACCACACAGCCGAGATCTTCCTTTGCATGCAATTGTAGATGCATTTCATGAATAGTTTGAAACCCTTGTCAATGCATATATATATTATTTTATTTTATTTTTTTTTAAAGAAAAAAAAAAAAAGAACTCTTTGTGTATGTGATCTGAAGCATGTAACCCTAAGATGTTGCATTCTAAAAATGACAAATAAAGGCCTTTCCCAAATATTTTGGTGTTCTGCAGCCTGTTTAATATGTTCTTTCCAATACATCATTTGGACCAAAGTAATAACTAAAAATAATTTTAATGATAATAATTGTGGGATATGAACATTGCACTCACGTAGGAAGCAACCAGGTCAAGGCAGAGTGTTGCAGATTTTTGCACGCATAGCACTGAACCGAGCTTATTTTAACCTTGCAGGCAATAAAAGCGAAAATGGAGGAACTTAGGCCTTTGATACCAGTGTTGGAAGAGTACAAAGCCGATGCAAAATTGGTATTGCAGTTTAAAGAGGAGGTCCAGAATCTGACGTCAGTTCTAAACGAACTCCAGGAAGAGATTGGCGCCTATGACTACGAAGAGCTTCAGAACAGAGTGTCAAATCTTGAAGAAAGGCTTCGTGCATGCATGCAAAAATTAGGTAGGCTCAGAACAACATGGTGGCACTGGCTAAACACCATCAATGTTAAACCCTGCATCCCGCCTGGAGGCAGAGATGCTAGACTGGACATCTCCTTGGGCCTGGCCTGGCTGGAAGGGATGAGCTCGCCCAGCCAGGTTCGATCCTGTAAATACTTATGCGATAAGTAACATGGATCTTGGGAGTAGTCCTGCTGAGGATTACTGGCATGACCGATGTTGCTCATGGCATAAGTGCTTCGGGATCGGGCCCTTGGCACTAGGCATGTGACGTTTTGCAGCGTTTGCATAAGTGGAGGGTAAAATGCGGTGAATTCGTGGCCGATTTGCAAGTAACACTTATGCAAAGCAAACACATGCACCCATTTTGCTTATGCATCAATGTCCGATCTTTTTTGCTAACTGGACCTGGCGCCTCAGCAAAGGTCTCTGTGCACCGCTTTAGGTAGCGTGGGTGGGCGTGCAAGCTGTGACTCGGTTTCCCTTTTTCCTTTTCTTTTGCATCTTGCAAATCCCTGTTGAGAAGAGCATGACGTAGCCGGTGTGGGTTCGTGGTTTGGCCTCCATGATGCCGCGTGCAAGATATAAATTCCTCCCCATCTCTCCTGTTCCCCGAGGGAGCCCCTTCCATCAGGCCAAGTAGCCAGCAATGTGAAAATGCAAGAGATTCATCTGTAATCTCATTCAGAGAGTATTAATTGACTGAAGCCTGTGGGTCTATGGTGGGGAGACACAACTGTAGCTAAACCCAGCATCTGACCCCAAAGTAAGGGTGGAGAAGGGGAAGGAGGGCAATGCCCTCTGCAGCTGCAAGACATCTCCCCACCATTCCTTGGCCTAGCTCTGACTTGATTTAATTTCTACTTAAATTATTGACTTTCTTGTTAAGCAATTTAGATAATCTAAACACATGAACTGCTCTGCAGTCTATTTTGGAGGCACATATGAAATCACACTCTCAGGTCACTTCATGGAAGATCAGATCTCTTCTGAGCGCTTTATATCCTTGGCAAGGTAACGCTGTTTCTCTCTCTGCTGGTGGGATTGCTTTTGCTTGTTTCTAGATGCCTGCACGCTTCTGTAAGCAGCCATCTCCCCTAGGTTTCCCCTCTGCATTTCCATCCTGTCCTCTGTTACCTTGTACATCCCTTATAAGCTTGAAATCTTGGAGAGGAAAGCGAATTTCCACGTGAGCCCGGATGCTCAGAGGTATTTGAACTACGAATGTGCAGCGAGTCGTGCACCGAGATACCCCCGGGGAGCTGCCTGGGCAGCAGGTACAACCCCCCCGGCCGAGCGGGAGGGCAGAGCCTGATTTCTCATTTATTAACGAGCACTGATGTGCCCAGGTTTGGTTCGGGAGCAGAACGGGCTGAGGCGAGTTGTGCCATCGCTTTCTGCACCGTGTCTGTGGTCCCTCGCCCTGTGGTGGCCACAGGGAAGGCAGCAGAGTTGGGGATGACAGGGAAGTCCTGCCCTTGTCCTCAGGGAAGGCCTGACCTTGTCCTCACCCGCCTGAATTCCACCCTGAAAGCTTAATGGGGACAGAAACGATCAAGGGTATAATGACGTGGTGCATTCTGTGTTGCTTTGTCGCGTGGGCACCATACCAACATCTCAGGAATGACAGTGGGTAAGATAACACAGGGTGGGGAACAGGCCCAGGAGTGTCTTGTTGACCAAGGTCATGTAGAAAACCTCCCAGCAGCCCTTGGCTGCCAGAACATCTCTTGAAGATGAGGAGGAGCTGCAGGTGACGGGTACAGGGAACAGCAGCAGGACCAGGGATTTCAGCTGGGGCTGGAGAATACTTTCCCAGGGATAGTTTTTTAATTAAAACCATCCTGGACCCCACAGCCCCTCTCTCCATCTGGCCCAGCCCAGGCTGGCTCCACCAGAGCCAGGGAAGCTGTGATGATCCTCCTGCAGACCCTGGGCAGACTTTAAGAAGGAGCTCCCAAACCATTCAGGGCTCAAAAAAAAGCCCAGAATTTGCTCTTGGACCATTATCCCCTTCTGCTCTGGTTCGTGTCCTGGCTTGTTACATCCCCATCATGCTCAGGTCCTCCAGCTGGGACATCCACCCCAGGCAGTAGCGCAGGTAAGACAGCTGGAGGCAGCTTTTTCTAGAAAAAAAAGTTGGTGGGTTTTTTTTAATCTTTTTGAGGCTTTATTTGAGCTTTTTGGCTGTGCCCTTTTGTTCTCGTCTGGCTCTCCCTTTGACCGTGGGGTCAGGGGAGCTTTGCTGCCTTGGGGCATTGCAGCACCCCTGGGTGCTCGTGGAGGTGGACGCAGAATCTCATAAGGGTTTGCCCAGGAGGGTGATTTATTCAGTGACTTAGCAGCAAACAGCACGGATTGAATTTCCAATGTTGTTTATCACTCCGGAGTGTAAAACAGTGAAAATGGTAGTTAATTGAGTTAAATTCGGGTAACAGCCTTACAGACACTTTACTGCCACATGATGAGGCCCCGTTTGCTGAGGATTGCTGTTTGCTGCACATTATCTGCTCGGAGGGATTCACTAGCGTTTCAAGTAGCATGTTTTAGCTTAGATTTGCTCCTGCATGAGCCAGCAATGCTACTTATCTGGTGCTTGTTCACTTGCTAGAGCTCAGGGTCCAGCTCAGAGTGCCCAGAACGGGATCAGGGAGCTGCTGCAACGAGCACAGGACAAGGGAAGGGGAAGGGATGTGTCCCGTTCACCTCTCCCCAACCTCTGGGCAGCACTGATGCTCGACACTGCAGCAGCATTTTCCTTAGACAAGGTCCTGTTTTGCATTTTAGGTTCCCTAAGCGTTATTGATGGATCAATAGTGAAAACACTTCTTGACCCTGGCATGCGTGTGATGGGAAAAAAAAAATCAATAATGGCACATTCAATCTGTTATTCTGTTTACACTCTTAAAGATCACTATTTATACAGGGATTTTAACGTTTCCATTAACGTTCCTAAGAGGAGCCTTGGAGGAGTGGAGAGGTTGTCACTCCTTGATTCAAGGGGGAATTTAGCTCAGCCGTGCTCTACAGGCTCGTGTTTGCCTGATAGAGCGAGCTTGCCCAGACTCTTGGCAAAAAATCTCAGCCCACAATCCTGGTGCAGAGATGGGGCCTGAACCCTGACAGCCTGTCCCAGATATTTTGGGTTTGGGGGATGCTCCCAGCTGGGTTAACAGAAGTGAGGGTAGGACACAACCCAACTGCTGCAGCCCCGGCGTTGCTGCGGGGGGATCAGACCTCGGCTTTGTGGGGAGCCCCAGCAGCAAAGGTGCTCGGCTGCAGCAGCATCAGCACGAGCAGAACCGCGGAGTTCGGAAGGAGACGGTGCTGGTGTCAACATGATGGTCGCAGTGGTGGATAAATTGCTGCTGAGCTGCTGAACGTCCCTTGTGGGCTGGATTTTAGGAGAAATACGGAGTGGGGGTGTTAGTATCCTGGGAGGATGGTAGCGCTGGTTTTAGTGGGAGGAAAACGTGTCCTCTCCTGCTGGAAAATCCCTGGTGTGGCTGGAGAAGGGGGGGTTGTTGCTGCTCTGCTGAGCTGCAGGAGGGCAGGTCAGGGTGGTTAGCTCGGTCAGCCTGGAAGGTCACTTGGGAAGAGGCCGATTTGTGCAGTTTTCCAGGAAAAGGGACACACGAGCCCCCACAGGCCATAGATTCAGGGAATCTATGCTGGGGAAACTGGAGTGAAAACAAATCTGTGAATGCCCAGAAAGCTGCTGCTCAGAGGCTTCCCCGGGGTCCTGGACTCGTGGATGGGCACCAAGTCGCACTGTCCTGTCCCGCATTCGTCCCTGAGTGATTTGAAGTTCCCAGAGCATCCCATGCTCCTGCCATCCCAACAGGAGAGCGCGTTTGCTGCAAGAAGTTGTCCATCCCCTGAGAGCTGCAGGGACCTGGGCAGCAAGGGACCTTAAAGCGTTTGGCTTCAGCATCCGTTTGAAACCTCCCCCTGGCATGAGTACCTGTGATAGATTTACACCAGGAAAGAAAACACCTTGCCCTGTGTAAGAGCAACTCTCTTGCATTACTAAAGAGCTATTGTGAATGTGCCTCCAGCTAAATGTGTATGAGGTGTAGCCTCACTACTTGCAAACATTAGTTTACTTTTATCAGCTGCTGCTGCTTTTTTTTTTACTTTTTTTTTTTTTTAATCAATCAGCTTTTATACAACTGTTCTCTCCAGGGAAATGGATGGAAAGAGATAAAGTGACAGCAATGCAGGGCTGCGATAATGGAAGGCAGTGTTGAGCAGATCTGTGATTAGAGGAAGGCTGGTCCTCAGCAAGGGGGATTTGCAAGACATTAAGTATTTATTATTTTAACCCATTGCATCCCTTTGTCAATACCAACGCCTTGCTCAGGAGATGCTGCTGCAGGTCTGCTGAACGTGTCCAGGTTTTAAACGAGTGCTCCCATAACCACTGACCATCCAACACCAGCCCCAGGTCCCTCCTGTGGCATCTTTGTCTCTTCGCCTGTCGTTCCTTGGTGCACGTGTGCTAAAACGCTGGTGCTGCAGGAGAGCGGAACGGCAGCTTTGCTGAAACTTGGGGATATTGTTGGAAATAGGAACTTGGCATGTGGCTGTACCTTTGGTGCTGAGGCCGCAGTGTTGCAGGTATCTCGTCACGGGCATCCCCGGAGGGCTGCGGGGGTCAGTGTCAGGAGGGAAGGGAAACAAGCTGCCAGCGCACTGAGTTGGGAGGAGAGTTGCCACTGTTTCGTCTCGTGTTTAGGGCTTAAAAACACAGCCAAGCACTCAGCTGGGCTTGTAAATGTGCTGACGTGCCCACTGAATTCAATGGCGTGAAATCAACGGTGTGAAGCACCTAAACATGCTGCAAAACCTGGCTCGTAGCTCTGCACGGGTGCACGTCCCTGTTGTGGTGATGCTGAGGCTGGGCAGGATTCTGGAGGCAGCTCCAGAGGGACCCTTGGGACCCCCCCACCTCCTCCCCTCCATCCTCTGCGTTTGGGTTCCTCAAACAGAGCTGGTGGAAAAGACAGGAGGAGGCTGGTGAATTCCTTGGTGTCTCCTCAGTGCACTGACAGGGAACAGAGAAGGTGGCTGGTAAGAGACAGTAAAAATGGTCTTTGCAGGGCAGAGATTTATATTGTATATAATTTCCCACTTTGTTTTCTTTTTCTCCTTTGCATAACCTATGACAAATGCATGTTTCCAGCAGGGCTGGAATAGACACGTCTGTCTTTTTATCTTGGCTGCACCCGCTCTGTTATAGCAGAAATGAGCAGAGCTATTCAGCTAATTTCCCCACCTGGCTGCTCGACCCTGGCTAACGCTTCTCATTTTCTATTCCGTGACATTAGCAGCAGGGCTGGTTCAGGAAGGCTTGTTTTCTTGGGGGCAGTGTGATAAGGATAGTTGTTATTTAGAGTCAGGAAACAAACAAAAACACCCGACAGTTGTTCTCTTAATTTCCTCGCTTAATCACCTCTAATTAAATAAAAACAGAGCTGCCCATCAGCAGGGGAGAGCAGTGGGTGGTGGCCAGTGCTGGTGCCCATCATCAGGGCTTTGGGGCTGCCGAAGACCCATCACCAAAGGTGCTCTGACGTGGTGCTCACCAGCCTTGCACTCTTTTTCAGCTTGTGGCAAGCTGACGGGAATAAGTGACCCGATCACAATTAAAACCTCGGGGTCCAGGTTCGGATCGTGGATGACGGACCCTCTTGCTCCCGAGGGAGAGAACAAGGTAAGAGCGTAACAGCTTCATCCCTGCGTTCCCACCTCCGCGGATGTGGCTGAGGTCGTTGGAAACTCATTACATCCAAGCACCAAAGCCTGGGTTGTGCTTTGTGAAACCTGTGGAAGGTCCTAATTCACCTTGGGGGGGATCTGCTGGTCTCCTCTGCAGCAGGAGGGGGCTGAGCATCCTGCAGGGAGGGAGGATGAGGAGGGGGCTGAGCAGCCCCGTGCAGTGGTCCCTTCCCAGGGCAGGTGACACTCACTGCGGTGATGAGCGTGCATGGTCTCAGAAGCGTCACCACAAGGTCTCTGCTCCTGAAAAATCAAAAATTGGGTTTCTCAGCTGGGTTTGGAAGCCAAGGGGGGAGCTGGGGCCAAGCAGAGGGACCCGTGGTCCTGGTCCCTCCTGCTCTTCTGCTGCCGATGCCTCCGATAACATCATCTGACTGCATTTGTCCTCCATCCTCCTCATCCTCCTCCTGCTTTGTTGTGAGGAATTAACTGATTGCAGCCAGAGAGAGATTTGTTTTGCTTTGTTTGGGTCTTTTTTTCTTTTTTCCCATTCAGACCATTCAATTTTGATCCCAAGGAGGTAGGAGGCCAATAACTGGCTGAAAATCAATCCAGGCTTCCCATGACTGATGGAATGGAAAATATCTCGAGTGTTTCCTGAGGATTTGTAGGCAGCAAAACAAAACAAAAACCACAGAGCTTGGCTGCATGGTAATTCCCTCCTGCATGCAGCATCCTTCATCAAAGGATGAAGGCAGCAGCAAGGGCTGTATTGGGGCATCTATTTTAAGAGCTTTGCCCCATGATCACCTTTCAGTAGCTAAGAGAGGATGAGGGATGCTCTGGAGAAACAACCCTTGGGCTTGGCTCTCTTTTCCTGTGGATGTGCAGCAATGAAGCAGCAGTGACTTGACATGTTGGGCTCTTTCCCTCTAGCAACTGGTTCCTCAATACAAAACCTCCGTATTTTACAGTTATGAAACAAAATTTCATGTATAGCCCCAATACGATCCCAATTATGAGGTGAGATGGGAAGACTTTACCCACGTCACATCTTGTTTTGCTCAAGAGAGGGGACTTGTCCCTTTTGGGCTGTGCGGCCCTCAGTGCTATTCGTAACATGATTTATACATCTGTGAGAGTCAGACCTGTTGCAGCTGAAGCTGCTTGATCAAATTCTAAAGATCTTTCCATGTCTTCAGAGATTTTTGTCTCAAACCAGTATTTTTTCATATTATTTTTTACCCGTGCCTTTTTCTACAATGTGTTTTTGTTGTGAGAGTAGACACGCACTTTTCTCTGGACTGAAGCTCAAGCTTCACAAGCGTGTATGTGTAGATAATATATAAATCTATTGTGAATTTTCTTAGAAACGCACAGTTAAGTGAACTTCCTTGCCTGCCCTGCAGAGGAGGAAACTGAGGCTGAGGAGAGATTAGTGGTTTATCGTGTCTGTCTTATGTTGCTGAGCCCCAGGAGGTGTTTAGTGGTTCATGTGGTCATTTATTCGTGTCATGAAATCATTGAACACAACTGGGGAAAACTGGAAATCTTACGGGAGCAGCCTGCTCTTCTAAGGGACCCTGGGGACAGCCAGATCACAGAGGCAATACCAACAGATTTTGCAAGGGGTTTGCACAAGAAGTTTGCACTACAACATTACCCAATTCTACATCCTCAAAGGCTTCCCTCTTGTTACTTAATTTACTTTTTGTCCTTCCTAAACAGTTTCTACAGAAAGCAGCTATCTCGTTTTTAGGCAATATCTTCATACAGAATGTCACTAACTGGCTGGATATTTCTTCTTGATATTAACTGCACAGCTTTGTCATTTGCCTCGGAATTGGTTTCATATGACAAAAGCTTTTTTTTTATGGCGTCTAGACAGCGTCCCTAGTGAACCGGCGCTTAAATGATGGTCTAAAATCTCTCCCCCAGCTACCGATAGCAAGATTCTGATGTCTTTGTTATATTTTAGTGGCCTTGGTTTCAGCTTTTGATGCAGAAGTGTATGATTTTTAAAACTATATGGATTTTGCCTGAATTTCCTTGACAATGAGTGATTACATCTGTCACTTCTGCATGCCAGATGAATGGAGTTCTGGTGTCGGTTACTGAGTGCCGCCTCGGTGGGGCTTACGGGAAGTAAGAGCAGCATCAACATAATAATCTGGGTTTAGCCAGAGAAAAGACGTTAATTGTGCTCTGGAAGGACAGTGTCCATCACGCAGCGCTCCCAGGGAATCGCTTAAGCTCCCATGTCCCTGGACAGATACCAGGTTTCCCCCCAGGAAAGCTTTGCTATTCAGTCGATTTCTTGGTTGATTTGGGGGTTCCAAAAATTGGGTTTATTTCTGGGCATCACTAACAGGCACTGGACATATTGTTTTCCAGCAGGTTGGATTCCTTGCTCTGGATTTTGCTCCCAGTTGAGTTTCCAGGGTGCTGTGCCTGGCTCAGCCAGCTCTTTGCTGTTTTCTAACCCCGTGTGTTTCGTTGCTCGCCCAGGTCTGGTACATGGACAGCTACCACAACAACCGCTTCGTCCGTGAATATAAATCCATGGCAGATTTCATGAATACTGACAATTTTACCTCCCACCGTCTCCCTCACCCGTGGTCAGGCACTGGTCAAGTGGTCTATAACGGCTCCATCTATTTCAATAAATACCAAAGCCACATAATTATCAGGTTTGACTTGAAAACAGAGACCATTCTCAAGACTCGCAGCCTGGATTATGCCGGCTACAACAACATGTACCACTACGCCTGGGGTGGCCACTCGGACATTGACCTCATGGTGGACGAGAACGGGCTGTGGGCCGTCTACGCCACCAACCAGAACGCCGGCAACATTGTCATCAGCAAGTTGGACCCCAACACCCTCCAGAGCCTCCAGACCTGGAACACCAGCTACCCGAAACGCAGCGCCGGGGAGGCCTTCATCATCTGCGGCACCCTCTACGTCACCAACGGCTACTCGGGAGGTACCAAGGTCCATTACGCCTACCAGACCAACGCCTCCACCTACGAGTACATCGACATCCCCTTCCAAAACAAGTACTCGCACATTTCCATGTTGGACTACAACCCCAAGGATCGGGCCCTCTATGCCTGGAACAACGGGCACCAAATACTTTACAATGTCACCCTCTTCCACGTCATCAGGTCTGACGAGTTGTAGTCCATCCTTGTTTAGAAACTGATTTAGAAAACAAGAAAAAACAAAAAAAGGAAAAAAAGGGAGAAATTAATTTAAAAAGAATACTAATATCGAGGAAACACTCTTTAAATAAGTAAATATATAAACAGCTGCCAAAATTAAGACCAATGTCATGGAGGATTATTCAGCATAAACCTGACAGATCAGCATTACCTCTACATTTCTAGAAGTCTGGCCCTGTGTTATAGACTCACGAATAACCATGTACTTGCAGCTGGAACTGCACTTGAAGAACCACTTAAGTTTTGGGGTTTTGTTTTGTTATGTTCGATAGCAAACCTGTAGTACATACTAAAGAAGTAAGGCAATGACTGTTGAAAGTTTATCCTTGGGAGACTCGCTTTCTTCTGTGTGTGGGTTGCATGGACATTTCCCCAACATCGCGGTCAGCTGTGATGGTTGTGTGATTTGTATTTCTAAGCAGAAAACGCTGACCCGTGAGGAGCTCTCGCTGTCTGAACAAGACCTATCACAGGTTAGTTTTCTTCGCCTTCCATTGCAGCTACTGTCTCTCAACTGTGTTCTTGTCACTTAGATTAACTGTGCTGAGACCCGAAGTAGCTCATGGATCTGTGTCTTAGTAACTATTAAACACGATGGTTTAAGTATGTATTATGAACAAGTTGTTGTACCCATATTGTTTGAACTTATGTATTCAGCAAATATATTGTATAATGTATGTCTGTTATTTACCAGAGGTGGCAAAACTTTGTATGTCCAGTTTATGCAATGAATGTTGTAAATGCAATGATGTAGTTTGGATTAATAAATGATGGTTTTGTTTCTAAAAAGAAAAAAAAGGTCAGTGTTCACCCTTATACACAGATAACCGATTTCATGTTGATAATTACAAGAATATTCTCTTACTGTTATACTATCTACATAGCATTATGGTGGTTGGAAATCGCTTCTGTGGAAATTCTGTGGCATCAGATTCCCATGGGAAGCCCTGTTTATGGAAGTGAGAAGGTAATTAATTTTTTTTAAGAGGAAAACTTTGTACTATCCACAGTTATCTAAGGAACAATAAAAATATTAGGAGACTTCCCTGCTTTGTTTATTGTCTTCTCTGTACGAATGACCAGACATAGGGCAGGGGCAACAGGAATTATTGGGGAGTTTTTGGGCTCAGATTTCTCTCCATCCCGGAATCGGGGGGTGACAATGTTTGTTATCAATGCTGCAACAGGAGGAAATTGTGTCTGTCACCTTCATTCGAGTTGGAGACACGGTGCCTTGGACCGTCAGGTGCAATCGGATCACTTTCCTTCTCAAATGCTTAGAGTTCTTATCATCCCGAATTTGCTATAGTCTTATGCTAGTAAAAATCTGCTTCCCTTTATTGCAGCTAGCACTGTGACACTTACTATCATTAGGAACTGTTACTGTTGGGGCCTGAGCGCTGAACGCGAGCATCCCTCTTCTTTTTGCCATAGCAGGGACCTCACAGCATCGCAGGATGCTGCACACACCTTGAAGCAATCCGAGGCACTTTTCCAGCTGAACAACCCTGAAACCCTCGGTATTTTGAAGCTTAAGACTCCAGACGTTAGCACGCTCCTCTCAACCACCGTTAATAAACCCTGCGCTTCCCCGTTCTCCCCATGGCAGGGCTCATTCTACCGGGAACCCAACACCAGTAGCTTCGTTCTGCTGCCACTGGCTGCTGGGAGATGGGGGGTCCCATCTGTCTGGTGCGAGATGTGGGGTGATGCTTGGTACCTCTGCAAGCTGCAAAGGGCGGGCTCTGGTGTCATTAGACCCTTGTTGCCTCCTTTCCAGCCAGAGGAGCGGGTGATGGTGTTTAGCACCACCAGACGTGAGGATTTTTCAGCCAATTGGTCTGTGAACAGCTGTGTTGGCTGATGAGGTTGAGGCTCCGAGCTCGGCAGACGGCTGCATTAGAGCCCTTGGAAGGAGCACAGATCACTGAGGTCAGGAAATTTAATATAAGCAATTGGTGACGGCTGCACATTGCATACGCGGATTTCAACCTCTCGGCCTTAGCAGAAGGTCCCTGTTGGGCTTTTCAGCAGGAGTAGAGGGGAAAGGGAAAAAAATGGTGTAATGTGGTTTCCCAGAGCTGGATTAAACCACCAGCAGTGAACGATCCTCCGCATGTAGATGTTTGAGCCTGTTCCATGGGTTTGAGATATTGCCCTGTGTCAGCACGGCTCCTCTTGCTGAAATGCCGGCTGGATCCAGAACGGGGACAGCTCTCTGAGGACTCGTTTCTCTGCTACACACCATAATTCCAGGGCTCTGGACTGCCAGGTTTGTGGAGATCTCCAATATTTAGCAGTGGTTTTCCCCCGCAAGAAGCTTAAAAAAAGAGGGGCTAGATACCCATGGTGTAATTGGCAGCAGTATTGATCTTCAATGCACAAGAGAAATCTGTTAAGCCAAAAAGCTGTAAGGCACCTGCAGTCATTTCTATTTAATTAATGTATTTCTTCAGTGCAACCTCATTTAAGGAGAGCGTGCTGTTTTTCCAAGATTTAGAGCTGGATCCAGCAACTGCTGCAATCGATGGGATGGATGCCGATGCTACAACAGGGATGGAGCTCTTGCAGCCGCTTGAACCTGCTCTGTGAGTGCATGGGGTGAGATTATTGTCCCAGCAGCTGAGCTTCTCATACTCTGTTTCCTGCAAGCCCTCTCAGACCTCTGTAGGTGTTCGCAGAGACTGTCGCAGCCGATGTGACCAGTTTTGGGGAGATGCTTCAGGCAGATCAGAGCTCGTGGCAGCACACCACCCGAACCTGCCGCACCGGAGCGCTGCCATGCACCGAGTCACCCAACCTCAGCTTTGTCATTAGGTAAGATTTGAGGACAAAAGAACACGTTGGCTTCGAAACATTGATCTGCAAAAATAAATTGAATTACGGAAAGGCAAAATAATGCTGTTTGCTTTAGGGCACAGCTACATTTAGATTCTAATTTTCCTAGTGCAATTCATTTAATACAAGACTCAACAGCACAAAATGTCCTTGAACACAGCAAAGACAGAGCAGCTTTCCTGTGACTTGTACCTAAAGTTAATGAGATGAGAAAAGTGCTTTAAGGGGTGTACCTTTGTCCTGTTTGCCTGTAGTGCAATATTCTATAAATGGATGCCATATGGTCATATACTTAATGGTATGTATTACTTTTCAAGTGGATGAGCCATTCAAAGACGAGTATGTCCCAGAGGATTGCTTTCTATAGCCTGTGATTTAATTATTTGGTGCACGAGGCTTGCTGGTCCAAATTTAGTCATGGGATTCAGCGACTTCAGAGGAACATCTGACCATACTTTTGCATGTGTGCTTATGTGTTGTTAAGATTTCACAAGGGCTTAATTCAGAAGATATTTGTGAGGGTTCTGGCTGGATGCAGAACCTGGGTTCTGCTCCCAGCCCCATCACCTGTGCCGTGTCCCAGCTCCATAACTGAGCAAGTCACTGCACAGGTTTAATTTTGCATGTCACGACATTAGAGTCCAAAGAACCAATGCTCTCCATTGGTTTCAACCCTGCCCTGGGATGAATGGGGTATCTAATGGGGTTTGTTTTCATTCCTGCAGCTCACCAAGTCTTCTGTCCTTCTCTCCAAGACAAGCCCCATCCCTGGAGCCCTCCTGCCCACCCCACAGGACACCTCCCCACCTTTTGGCCACGGTAGGACCTGAGCACACCTACATGCCTCCCAATCCTTCTGTCATGGTCACACCTAGCAATGTGTGTCCCTGGTTTCGTGTGCAGGGCAGAGCCTGCTTTTTGGGGCTGACATAAAGAAACGGAAGCTCATCCTTCCCGCACCGGTGGCAAAGCCCCCGGGAGCAGCACTGGGCTGTGAAATGCAGCTCCGAGCTGTGATAGCGCCTGCACAGACTGTCCCATCGCATTAAATGAAGCTTGTTCAGCACCTGGCCTAAAACCCAGGCAGAAATACTGACTGTTGCTTAGCATCATCACAACACCGAGAGCTAAAAATTTTCCTTTCTTCCTTTGCTGTTACTTCTCTGACCTTCATTAGTTCTGCAAGCACCAAATGTGGAGCCCATATGGAGACAGTTATCATAAAAAAATGAATCCTGGCCCCTTAATTAGCTCCTCATTATCTGAGAGCTCCATATTGAAGCATTAAGATGTTGCAAAGCAATTTGTTGAGTTTCCAATTAAAACTTTTTAGAATTGTTGAGCCTTTTAATACTTTGTGTTTACAAATTGCCTTGGACCTACACCAATACACACATTTTCTTCACTGGGGAAATATAGCTGAGGAGCTGATGGTTATTAATATAAAATCCTTGGGTTTAATAAAGTCATAAACCATGTCAATGAAGCTGCTCTTTTTATACCTGATACAATAGAGATGACTCTCTTTGAATGAGTGCAGAAGAGTAAGAATCATTAAGAGGGCAATTATAGGCTGATTTCCTAATAATTCCTGCAGCACTGTAAAAACAAATGTGCACATCCCTCTTTATATTAATTTACTCTGAATATTTTCCTACCAGATGACAGTAGATGCTGAGACCCTTCATTTCTGCAGGGGTACAAAAGGAGCAAGGCTCAGCTCCTCTCAACAGCACTTTGCAGGATCAGACCCATCATGAATAAATAAAAGCCAGATGGGCATGGATTATGTTCACTGTATTGCACAAGCTGTTAGATGGAGGAATGCAGCTAGCAGATACAAACACAGGAGAAAAATGGGTCTCCGCTACGAAGCACAGAACCACACAGGCTTCACCTGGGTTCCTCGGATGAGACTATGGCCAAAAAACTGAGGAGGCAGGTGGCTGATTGACAAGCCCAGGGCTGAGCTCTTCCTAAAATCTGCAAGAGCCAATGTGAAGCAAGGGGAGCAGCAATGGCTCTGCTGACCTGGAGAGGGATTAAGTGATTTGCTTAAAACCTCTCAAAAACGGTTCCCAAGCCACCTGGAAGGCATGGCCATCTTCACATAGCATCCGACGAGTATAAAGGAGGGATGCAGCTT
This sequence comes from Pampusana beccarii, assembly GCA_013399365.1. NCBI lineage: Eukaryota > Metazoa > Chordata > Aves > Columbiformes > Columbidae > Pampusana > Pampusana beccarii. The sequence goes on along the minus strand of VWYH01003732.1, from coordinate 2,233,758 downwards.
GTCTGCAGCAGGACAGGCACCAGCCCGCAGAGCTTTAATGAACCCCAAACAGCTTCTTCCTCCTGTAAAATAGTCTCTAGGTCCTCCAGGCTGAATAAGTCCATGGCCATTAAGAGTCTGTTGTATAATCATCATGGGAGAACACGTACCACCGAGCAGAGGTGACCAAGAGGAGAGGCTTTGCTGAGCTGAAAGGAGGGATCTGCGTGAGCCGCGACAAACAGCACCGAGCCGAGGCGACGCGCGCTGGGCTTTTGTTCTCAGCCTGTGCCGAGGACTTGTGATAATGTGGTACTTATGTTCTCTGGGATGTTGTAAAGCCATGAGCTGATCTGTATTGAACATGTCATTTGTATTCCCACGCTGTTTTTTAAGCAAATCTGTCAAATAAAACCGAAAAAAAAAGAATGAAAAGAGGAAGGCAGAGGAGTGATTACATAAGGAATTCTCTGCAGCTTCGTGGCTTTGCTGAGGTGGTAGAGATGACCCTGAGAAACAGCTTTGGTCTGGAAGAGAGAGGAGCACCCCCAGGTGACACCCAGACATGGGCTCAGAGCCACGCCAGCCATGGTGCTGCTGCATCTGTCCATGGGCTTGCAGCAAATCACAAATCACCTCCCTCTGGACAGACAAGGGCTGAGCTCTTTCTCGCCCTCCCTCTGGCTTTTTGATCTGGCTTTTAAAGACCTCATCACTTTCAGATATTTTTTTTTTTTTGTGCCCATCTATGCATACTTTCCCATTTTTGCACTTTTTGAGAATCCGGCTATCAAGGAAAAAAGGTGTCCACAGGCAGATGAGCACCTGCAGCTGCAATGCGGGTCCTTCCCCAAACACACACAGTGAGCCCCCAGCAACGCAGGCGAGGGACCTTGGGGTAAGGAAACATAAATCTGCCATCTGTGGCAATTTAGCATTTACCAGTCGTATTGCACGAGGGTACTGTCACTTTGAATGAATGTTAAAGCGTTTCCTCCCTGTGGCCTGAACAGTATCCTTTTCCCATCAAATTGGCCGTGGCGTGCCATAATAAAATAGACAAACTGTGGCTGGGAAGGGTCACTCCGAGGGGCTGACATGAACTCGGGGAGGTCCCCTTTGGAAGGAGGCATTCAATTAAAGTTTTATTGCAATTCTGCAAGGGCGAGCCTCAAGAGCTGTGCTGGGATTTTAAATTGGCAGCTGAGTACAAATTTGCTGGTGATCCTGGCTGTGAGCACCGGGCTGGCGTCTGGGCTCAGCTGGGGGAGCGAGGTCTAGGGACAACTCACTGGTGGCACCACGCATGTGGCTTTGCTTTCCAGGACACACAGCTGGGCACTGGCTCTCCTCTGCAGATTTTTAGGACCAAAACCCCACTCATCCTCGGGAAGGAAACCAGGCTCTGGAAACGCAAGGTGTCCTGCAAGTGGAGATCCCCAATTTCTGCCGAGCATCCTGAAGCACCCGCCATGTTCCCGACACACGCACCACTCGAGTGCAGGTGCTTGGAGCTGCAGCAAAGACAGGGGAGGGTAAAGCTGTTGCAAACCAACAGGGCTCTGTGCCCAGATTTTAGCCATAACGCTTTATTTCAAAAACTCAATAAACCGGTGTTTTGCGTAGGAAAAACTGTCAGACTTTTAATTACCAGCCGTCGTTACTGTGTTATCATAACGCGAGCGAATAGAAGCTGCTCTGCAGCTGCCAGATGTTCACACTCCTGCTCTTTACAGCAGCAATGAGCTCGGTGCTGCCCGGCCCCGGCTGGGAGCCAGGGCGAGGAACCCGGGCACGCACCAATCTGGGATAAAGAGCTGTAAAATGGTCCAGCCTTCGGCATAAAAATAGCCTCTGCAGTTAAACCAGGCAGGACAAAACCTGCAGAAGGGCAATCAGCCCTCACGCACCAGGGCACATGATGGTTGTCAGCTAAGGGTCAGGAAGAAATTTGTCCTGGGGGTGATGCGATCTAATGGACTGTGTTGAGAGGCATAATGCTGAGCTGCTGCTGCTGCTGGAAATGGGCTACCAGACCTGAGAGTCCGCAGTGTTGTTCTAATACGGTTTTGCATTTTAAATATTAAGAGCGGTATTAATATTGTAATTACCATCTGTTCAATTGATGTTGTAAATACTCCAGTACGTCAAACACTTGTGCACTGCAGAAATTCCCATTGCTCTGCCTGGGCACTGCAGGACCTCTGTGGGTTTGGCTGGTTTTGGTTTCAGCCCAGGTGCAGCTGAAACTCCATGAGGGCATAAAACTGGTGGCAGTTCATTAATTCCCTGGAAGCACTAACGAAGGGGTGAGGTGGGAACACCAGGTCACTGGTGCCTGAGGAGCACACCCAAGGGTGCCCTTCAGTGAAGAGTGAAAACTGCCTGTTAGCAGAGAAGAAAAAGTACAAACCCAAGGAACTTGGATTGCTTTATCCCATAGCAACAAGCCCGTTCAACAGGAGGAGCGTGTTCACAGCAGAGCCCTAAAAAAGGAGCTGTTAAAATAAACATTGGCATATCTCACACCTCCCTCTTCCCTGAAGGATGCTCTCTGGAAGCACATGTGGACAAACTAGGGAAGGGAAGAGAAGGAAAACAGTGATGAAGGGGAAGATTAAAGGTACTCTAATTAAGTGCTGAAATTAATCCTCTGTTGTCTTTCACTACCTAATATGTTTAATCATTACGGCTTCTCTGTTGTTCACTGATGAATCCAGCAGTCTCTTCCAGAGCATCTGGTCATATTATTCCCTTGCTTAATGATGGCATAAAAAACCCCAAGCGTTTTCTGCAGAGTTTTTGCCCTACATACCGAATGGCAGCTTGCAGGCAGGTAAGGAACAGGCGCTGTGCACAGAGTGATGCTCAGCCCATGGCCCTGCGTGCCGAGACGGACAGCAGGTTTGGGGGGGGCTTCTCTGCTTTCTGCGTGTTGCCTTGCTATGTGGAGGGATTAAAAAAAAATCCCATTTTTCTACTGTGAGCTGGAATAAGATTCCTGGAGTTTTTACTGCTGCTGTTACTCAGGACCTCTTGGGGTGGATGCTATGAGCAGCAGAGGTCTCTGCTGTGGGTGGCAAACTCCCTTTGCACAGGCACAGCTGGGAGGGTGCACATGCCACTCAAAACCAGCCCCCATTTCGTACATGCATGCATACAACTTCACGTGCCACCATCACGTCACCTCCAGTGACACCATACACTCAAGCAGAGTCATGTATGTGTGTGTTGCTCTTCAAGGAAAGGCCGGGGCGGTATAATTTTGGAGTTAGCATCGCACTTGCATTTGCACCTCTTCCTCTGTCCTCTCTTTTTTGTTTTTATCTTTGCATCGGAGCAAACCAGAATACCGACATGTCACCGTCACTGCAAAGCAACTGAAAATGCGACGTGATTAGAGATCGGGGCAATAATGAGACAGTTTATGTTCCCTACACATACAGCACTGGATGAACCACCGGGAAATAATAATTTTTAAAAAAAGCTTCAATAAATCATATTGTCTCTGCTGCAGAAGTAATAACGCCTGCAACTCCAGGTACAGGGAGAAGTTTGCTCTCACAGCCCCATCTCTACAGGACAGACCTCCAGGCTGGACACTCCATCTTCTCTTGCATAATCACTGGGCTGAAGAAAAGCGACTGATAACGACTTCCCACTCACATGTCCAACCCCCCGCCAATGGCTCCTTGCCCTGGTGGAACAGAATATTGTGAGGCTGCCATAAATAGGCAGCAATCAGATAATGCTGCAACCCACTCCCATCTGCTTGCGAAAAACCCTGCCCAAGTGACAGAGAGAGCGAGCTGGGAAGAATCGCTGTATCCTGCACCCTACCCTGGGCACCGGCACCTGCTGCATGCTTTGCACCTTTCCTGAGCTGGGAGGGATTAAATGCTGGTTGCAAATGAACGTGCTGGAGTGCAGACATCTGGCTGGCAGTCATGCCTTTATAATATGATATTGGCAATGTTATACGAAAACATCGACGAAAAACAAAGCCAGATACTGGAGAAAATGTGTAAAACTTTGTATTTCAGACTTGCATTGCTTTGAACATGACGGCGTGGGCTTAGCTTATAAAACAGCAAGAGATCCGTTCTTCTGCTGGAAAAAAAAAATCAGTTCAGCAAAAATCAGCCCAGAAGTCGGGGCCCCTTTGTAGCAGCAGCAGCACCGACACGAGCTGGGGGACAAGTCACCCTTGGGGTCCTGCCTGGGGGATATGGGGCAACCACCTGTGTCCTGAAGCAGATCAGGACTTCTCGAGACCCAGATGTCCCCTGGTGCCATGTCATCCATGTCCCTAGGGTGGCTTTGCAGGCTGGGGGTGAGCAGGGTGTTGATGCCCCCACCACACCCCCACATTCACAGGTGCTGATCTGGGTTTGCTAATGGGGCGGTGGATAAATGGCCTCAGCTCTGCAAGGAGCAGCTTCCCTGCAGCTCTCAGAGGACATGGTGCTTACGCTGAAAGGTGAGAATGATCCCCCAGGGCTTGGGGTGCCTCTCTCTTCTGGGGTAATGAGCAAAGGCGCGGGAAGGAAAAAAAAGAAAGAAAGAAAAAAAAAAAAAGTTAATCATATGAAGCTTTTTCATCTGCTTTCTGTCCTCTCCCGGCTTTTTGGAGGGATGGGGCTGCCGGGAGCTGGCGCTGGGCAGAGACCTTGCGCGCATACAGAGAGTGCTGATTCATCTCGCTGCCACTCGAGACAAAAGAACATCTAATTAAGTCGCCGGCATATAAATAAATGTACAAGGTATAACCTCGGGAGCACAGAACAGCACTGGAAAATCTCGGAGTTGCACAATATGCTTTTCCTCTTCTGGAGCTCACCTCTGGGACTACCCCTTTGTTTAGAAAATATCAAAGAATGGTTGTTTGTTTTTTTTTTTTCTGTTGCAATATTAGTTTTTACATTAAAACGAGGTCATTTTCTCTTTCTCTGCAGTTCAGCTGTGTCTCAGTTACACCAAGTCTTTGATAACCCTCCAAACCTAACTCAGAACAGGGTCCAGCTTCCAGCTTCATCAAAGGGTGCATGGGTCTGCGTCCCTTTTGGGAAGAGACTGAAAAACGACAGCAAGTCCAACAAAAACGGTAAACAAGTAATTGCCTGGGCTGTTTAATTGCCAGCACCCTCCGGTACTAATGGCAAAGCTGAGGTGCCTGCAGCTGCAGGACACAGCACCAGTCTCTACGTTTTAATTAAGCCTCATTAAATGGACTTTGCGTTCTGCTCGGAAAGTGTCAGATTGCAGCTGAGTCCTGCAGCAATAGTGGGGACTGCGCAAACGCGAGCCCAGACTTGGGGCTGGGAATTATTTGGGTTTTTTTTCTGAAATGCCACAGCTTTGGGGTGGAGCTATGGAGGATCCCCTGCCCTGTCCCCCAGTATCTTCCCAGGGTTTGTAAACCACCGGTGGTTGCTCAGTGTTGTTTTCCCAGCTTGAGCAGGTGGCCAAGGCTGGGTCAATTCTCCACGGGCTATTGGATGTGCACAAACATCACCTTGTCTCTCTTTACCATCAAACTATGCATCATTATTTTTACGGCCGTTTTCCTCTTTCAGCTCTTACCCATAACAACCTAAAAGAAAAAAAAATAGGCTTTTGTTGCATTTGCATAAAAGCTGTGGCGCTCTGAAGCACTTATGTGATTTGTTTTGATGGCATAATGAGGTTTATAAATTACCACCTTGGCCAGGAGCTTTGGGTGTTTATGAGGAAGGAAATCCCCTGGTGTCTCCCCTCCGCATGGGGAGCTCATTAAGGTTTTCAGGGTGCCATCTCTGTTCTCTTAAATAATGGGGAGAGTCCTCACCCATCCCTGCCCTCCCCTGGGGTGACCGGGCTGGTCCCACCCTGCTGCCCTGCACAAGTTGATCTTCGTGGTGTGGAGGTGGTTTTCCCTTGCTGGAGGGACCAAACTGATGCGGCCGGCTCCCAGGATGGACTTCTCTGTCAAGAATCGTATTTTTGAGCCAGCAATGCACTAATCATCTCCAGCCGTTTGACTGATTAAAAAAGAGAAAAGTCTGAAAGTTCTTGCATTGAACGTGAGTAATAATAATGTATCCCTCTGACTGCTCCAAACAGGGGGCTGGGGGATTATAATTAAATCTGTAATCTATGCACATCTCCCACTGTTTGACAATTTTCGGGGTGATGCTGCTCCAGCCCATGTCACGGGCCCACGCTGGCTGTGCAGGAGCTGTTACTGTCCCAGTCTCAAAGGCATTTGCTTAATTGCACCAGCAATATTTTTTTTTAATGTGCTTTCCTACATCCGATAAGGTCAAAACCACCTTGAGGACAGCTGCTCTGCTGCCTATTTTGGCTTTTCCTCTTCGGGATCCAGGGAGGACACAGCTGCTCTGACCTTTTACGTAAACCTAGTTAAAGGTGATTAAAAAAACCCACACATGTATTTCCCAAAGCACTTTGAAGGAAGTGTCTGGAATGTGTTCTATTTGTACTGCCAAATCTCCCAAATAATCACTCACAGGGTAGCAGGACTCTTGATTATCACAGAAAATTAAGTAGAGAAAGCCTACCTCCTGGAAGAACATCCCTGCCTCAAATTGGGATTTTATGGCCAGAAAATGAAATGAAGAAAGAGCAACCAGCCTCCTCTGTGGTCATCAGCAAGGTTGGATTTTCTTTCACTTGTTTTTTTGAAAGTTGGGAGTGACACTGCGAAAGACACGAAAAATTAAGGCGGATTTTCTAATGGGTCCGTGTGAGATCTGAGTTCAGAGTGACCACGCTGGTGTGACCTGGTGGAGACTCCCATGGGCTTGGCCATATTATGGATGTGGACTGGGAGCTACAAAACGCAGCCGAGTCCCCTGTGAGGTCCCTGCTCGGCTCAGAGCCCGGCTGCTGGTGCAAAAGGTGGCAGATTTGGGAACTGGTGCCTGCAAAAAGCTACACTGACCCATTTTCCTCTGGATGATGGATACAGGGACCGGTAAAAACTCCATAGCAACTGGACGTGCACAATTTAATTATGAAATCTCCATGGTGCTCCCTTGCAAAGATAAATGGATCTGGGATATTTTCACCTCTTGCAGCCATTAAAACCCTCTATATCTAGAAGGTCCCATCCCACTTTGCAGTGCCAGGCAGTGGTGCAGCTTGAAGGAGGACAACGCTTTGGACAAGTATGTCTGGGGCAACATGTGATGTGTCCTTCTAGGAAGGTCTGTGAGGCTGGGGAGTCTGGGTGTCATCGCCTGGCACCACAGGGCATGACCTCCCAAACAAAGCTGGTGGTGGGAACACTCATACAGCGGTGGCATTTCACACTCATTTACCCCAATGCAAGTAATAATGCTGGGTGTAATGGAGAACCCAATAACCCCGTCCCAGATGTTAATTCCCACTAGTGTGGCAGACCCAGCAGTGATGTTGAATCGGTGTGTATCAGCCATGAAAGATTAGAGAAAGGCAAGACCAGAAGAACTGTATTATTGAGACTATTTTTTAACATTCGAGTTCTTTCCTAGTTGTCTTTTGTTCAAGCCCTCCACAACAGCTCAGGTCAGCTCTTATTATGTTCCAGCTGTCCCTCCTGTCCCCTGGCACAGAGTATTGAGACACAGACAGTGAGAACTTTTAGATGGCACGATAAATAAAATGATGCTATTATTAAAGCACTGTCCTGTTTTCTGCTGCCACGGTATCTCTTGTCTTGTCTGGCTTATTGCTGATGGCTTCTGTCAGCCCAGTTTGCCTTTCTCGGGTGTATGATTTATGGTCCAGGGAGACAGAGCAGAAACATGTGAAAATTGCAAATGAGGGTGCCGGGAGGAGCACAGACAAGAAGGCAAGACGTGACTATGCTGAGGATGTGCAAATGGGTCCTTCTCTCACTACCCTCTGCCAGGGTGTTCAGGACAGCGTTTATAATTCTGAGCTGGGAGAAGTAAAACCTGGAGCAGTGACAGCAACCCCTGTCTCGATTACCAAGGCGAGATTACCAAGGTGAGCTTCCCGAGCTCTGCGTGGGCTGGCATCTGCTCCTAAAGGTCCAGGCGGCAGCCACCGATGTCCAGATCCAGCAGGAGTGTGACACCCAGCAGCCAGATCCTCAGCTGCTGCAAATTATTCTCATTCCTTCTGCTTCAAGGAGTTTGTTCCCTTTCATCTCTGTTCCTCTGCAGCCCAACGTGGTTTCTGTGCAGGCAGGATACGCAGCCACGCAGGAGAGAAACCACAGGCTGCTGCATACACGAGGAACCTGCCCTTGCTGGTAGCGGCGGCAGCTCGGCAGGATGCTATTTTCATTACTGTGTCTGAGGCTTGCGATAATTGAAAGCTGTTCTGCTCGGTCCTGCAGCCTCCCCAAACTCCAGGCGCCTCTCACGCATCCCTCCTCCTGCCAACTCCAAACCTGGGAGGAACGTTGAAGTGCCAAACAAACAGCCCTGGGTTTTTGGTGCCTTTTGTTGTGCCCTCCATGAGAGCAGGGCTGGGAAGGGGTTTTGTGGCTCTGGGGTTTGTGGGGCCCGCTGCAGAGCCAACCCAGGTGTGTGGGTACCTGTGTGCTGGGGAGGGAGAGCACATCCAAAAGATTCCCTGTAATCCTCTCCAAAATTCAGGGAGAAGATAAGAAATGGGGATTTGGGTTAGTTTGAAAGGAAAATTAAACCAGTGAGTCATTTCCTTGCACTGAGTGGCACAGGAATTCCAAAGGCTGTTTCGAGGCAGATGCTGCTCTGTTAATCTGGTATTTTGGCCAGTTATACACACGTGTACTAGTCCTGCTTGGATTACACTTCTGCATCAAGGATTACAGTTCAAATCCAGCAATGCTTTTAATGCCTGGAACCAGGCAAAGCAGCTGACGTTAATATATTTCAGGAGCGAAAACACAGCCAGAGCTTTAGTCATTATGAAGTATGATGTAGGATTTTAATGCAAGTTGGAGAAATCAGACCTACTGGTACATCTCCAGCTGTGTAATTTTCTTGGGCCATATCACCCACTCATTGATCAGTTCTAGATTCTACATAATTATTCCAGGGAAAATTAGACGCGTGGATCTGCTCTGGAATATCAATGCAGGCGGCTGTGCTTGCCCAGGGGCTCAGCACACCCTGCCAGGCTGGGAATCCTCATTAGTGCCCTTATGATCTACCTGTTTGTGACCCCATGGAAACTTCAGTACTGCAGATATACCAATAAACACCAATACGCGAAAGTCGTGCAGAGGAACCAGGGAATTCAGTTGCTTTGGGTTCTCGGTGCTCTGTTTATGCCAGTTTAACATGTAGCTGAAAAGACAAAGGTGCTGTCTATAGGTACATGTATAAATGTGTGTGTAAATTACATTTAAAGATTAGATGATTTGGGGTGCCTTAAAGCGTCACTATGAATTGCCATAGTTGCATAGACAACCTTTCTTCTTGTTGGCAGGGCTCAGGATGCGGGTAAACGGCTGCAGGAGACTGAGTTATGTGGCTTAATGAATTACTATTTATCAGCAGCCGCTATACAGAATCTTCAACTGTTAGGGTCAAAATAAACGAAAGAAAACAATTCCTTTCTTTGTCGAGTCATCTCAGAAAGGTCTGGGCCATCAAGTAATTCCCTGGCTCCTTCTGTTTGGCGTAATACAAATCGGACAAAGCAGGTAATTGCTCCCATCGACTAAACAGAGGGCTGAATCTGTAGGAAAACGTGTTGCCCTGAGCAGCGAAAGGCAGCTGGGAGGCAGCTGCTCCAGGAACCGCCTCCACCACCGAGGAGATGCACCCGGCGCCAAAAACACGCACATGGGGACAAAAGGGCAGTTCCCTGGTTGTGCTCTCTCACCAGCTTTTCTGGCTTGGGAAGGGTTAAACCTCTGCAGGCAAGGCTGGCTCCTCCGCCCTGCCCCCTGCAGAGAGGTGCTAATTGCCCTGGGAGGAGCAACTGAAACAGGTGACAACCGACAGGTGACGGCTAATTAGCAGCTACTTGCCCCAAAGCCCTTAAGTACCCCCCCGGCTGAGGAGCCCCCTCCCCTGGGTGGGAGCTGCTTTGGAGCACGGAGCCGGAGCTGTGACGGACCCGAGGTGGCGACAAGAGTTCCGGTGTCATCCGTTCGGAGGAGTCCCTCATCCCGCTGAGCACCGAGCATCCCCCTGGGCACCGGGCATCCCCGCTGGCGGGTGAGTCCGCCTGCACCGCTTTGCTTTCGTGCCTCGGTTCCCCTGTCAGGGCCAGGTCCCACGTAGAAGGGTGGGCAGAAACACGAGTGGTCCTTGTTGTGAAGGGCGCAGGCTCTCCGGAGCCTGGGCTCGGGATTTGCCTGTGGAGGCTGTTGTAGGGAATCGACTGAGCCTTCCGTCCGCGTTCGGTGATGGCGTGACAAGGGAGAGGTGAATGTCACCTCCTCGGTGGACAAGTGGGCTGGTTTCTCGCTGTTTCGGGTGTGCCTTGGTTACTGGGGTGGTTAGAGAAGAAACCTACCAAGGGTCGGACTTTGTGTGGTGCCAGGCTCCAAACCCACAACTGACAACCTGTGTTAAACACAACCCTGGGCGGCGTTAAACTAAGCACGGCTATTAAACCCGCTCTTAATTCTAATGTGGCTAAATACTAATATTTGAACTCCTGCTCAGGACATAGTATTAGGCGTTAGCTGGAGTGGATTGCTTTCTCCGAGTCTTTTGGATAAGAGGTTGTTATTTTTTTCAGTGATTCTTTAAGACACTTGTAAGCAGCTCGGTGTTTACTTGCAAGTGTGGTTCCACATCCTTCCTGGACCACTCGGTTTTTTGTGATGGGCTGTGGGATGTCGCAAGCATCAGCTGTATGTTTGCACATAGTAATATTTGGCAAAGCTTCAATAGTCTCCATCGCTGGGGCCAGACACCCTGCTGGCAGAGATCAACTGTGCTCAACTGAACCTTCTGAGAGCACAGTCCTTTTATTTCATCTCTACTTGCAAGTAAAAGGAGCTCAGAATGGCTTTACCATCGGAGAGTGAAGTGAGTTCAGTTGAGGACTCTGCCTTGAGTTATCTTGACTGAAAATCACTCTGGGTAAACTTTCCATTTCAGTAGATTTAGGAAGGCAGAAATTAAACTGCTTGGGGATTTTAGATGGTGTCAGAGGTTAATAAAATATTGAAGAGGCCATCTGCAACTCCCGGATAGATGGGAAAACAGAAATACCGACTGGGCAGCTTACCTACATGCCAAGAGCAGGAGAGATTGCTGCCCTGTTTAGATGGACACTCATCCTACAGCACAGGGATGTTCTCAGGAGAAGTGCGCATTTAAAGGTTAGGACGACATAGGATAATGGGGCAGATGGCACAGTTTGCTAGAGATTTACCTTTTCTTTTCTTTTTTTATTTTTTTTTGTATTATATTTGTGACTGCCACCTTCAGTGATGTGTAGTTGAGCATCAGCCCTGGGAACCCCCTGCAGTGGCTGCATCCTTGCATGGCCTGCCACAAAGCAGGACTCGTTCTCTTACTATAACTTTATTTAAGTAGACTGTTGTTGCACACATCCAGTTAAAGCAAAGACCCGACGGAAACTGTTTCCCTGTAGATCTGGTGTTGGGGTGGGACTAAAGAAGAAGTTGTAATGAGACTTTCCACTTTGGGATGCTGTAATCCTGCATGCCAGGACTGCTCAGGGCTGTGCTGTGTACCTGATGTCTTCCTGCTCAGGAAGACCTTTCCCAGGGGATGCTCCATCACCCTTTGGTAGCAGAGGGCACATGACACTAGAATAGTATTGGGTCCATCTAGTGGAATTATTAGGCCCAAGCAATCTGAGGAAACCATAAACAAATTAAGTCATTAACTGCAATTTCAGCCTGGGCAGTCTGGTGATGAGATGCTTCTTCTCTTTTTTGCTAGAGAAAGAGCTAAAAGCCGAGTCTAGGGCTGGCAAAATGTGATGCACTCTCAGTTTCCGCATACGAGGTGGAGAATCCCTGGGAGAACTGGGCTTCTTGTTCCTGCTCAGCTTTAGCTACAGTCAGAGTTGAAAGAGCGGCTCTATTTGCAACACAAAGAGAGATCTCTTTCAGCTTGTGTGTTTGCTTGATGTGGCCTACGGCTTAGAGATCCCACCACAGCCAACCGAGCTGCTCAGATCCTCCTGGAACAGGCAGCTATAAACGGTCTGTTTTGATGTATAAAGATGTTAAACGGATAACAAAGGAAAGAAAACAACAAATATGCTATTGAAGGTCCGTATAGCTTAGAGTTTCTAAATGCAGAGCTGAACATCAGAAGTGAAGCTCCAGCAGAGCTGTGTGCTGGGGACGGGGTGGTGGGTTGGGACCCTGTCCCCTCCAGCCACCTCTGCTGGGATGGGGCTGCATGTGGGACAGAACGAGGAACAGCAGGGACATGGGAATTAGGTAAGGAAGCTTGCTGCTGGCTTGAAATCTTCTTTGCATGAGCCACAAGGCAAAGCTTTAGCAAAATAACCAGTGTGATGGTTTATTTATTTATTTTTCAAGATGGCTCCTCACTAGGCAGAAATCACAGTGCTTCTCCTGAAGTTGTACTTTCTGTCACGCACATGCAGATTTTGCTGTGGCGGTGGCATCAAATCTGGGAGCCAGGAGGGCTTGGGAGAGCCCAGCTGTCCCAGGAGAGATGGAGATGGGAGCTGCTCTCCTGCACTGGTCCTCCTGTTGGTTCTGGTGACAGTCTTGGCAGCATCTCTTGCAGCTCATGAGAGCGTTTCATTGCACCTGTGACAGGTTTCTGGATCTCGGTAGAAGTCTTTTTGCCAGTTTACAATTCAAAATCGCAAGCCATATTCTATTCTTTTTGGTTTCGTCATCAAATTTCCAGCTTGGCCATTAAGAGCATTGTCTTCTGCTTTGCTGGGACTATTGCATACCTTTCTCAGGCTGAAGTTGACCTGGGTTCGAAAGGCAAGTCCAGCCTGAACTGATTGGTTTGGTGTATCCTTTCTTGCATTCTCCTTGAGAAAATTTGGGGGGGTGGAATGAAAAATTCAGAAATCCCCGTAGAGCCCTTTTTCCTCTCCATGGAGCTGGAACAGCACCACATGTTGCTCTGGCTTTGCTGAACGCTCCCAAGTCGCACGCGCCTTTTCTCTGCCTCCCTTGCAATCGGGTGTCTATCTAGAATGCATCAAATCCATGATACAAAATGAGCTTTTCCGTTCTTTTCCCCAAACCTTTGTTTTCCTGCTGAGCCTGGGACGCGTCTTCTCTGCTTGCCTCCAAAAACAAGGCTGGCAGGCTGCGGAGTCCAGGTGTTCGTGTTTTGCCTCTGAAATGATGCATTTTCTTTCCCATGGAAGTGGCCACGTGTTTCCCAAATAGCTTGTAGACTTTCTTTAACCTTTTCAAACTCCTCACTAGCAGGGCCTGCTCTGTTATTTCCAGATTGGGTTGGCATTTTAACAGGAAAATAGCCTTTCCTAAAAAAATCGTAATTCGCAGCAGCAAAAATGGATTTATTGAATAAAAGAATGGATCTTTGCATTGGGGCAATGGGAACAACAGCTCCTCGGTGCCTACTGGGATGCTGTCTGCTTCGCTTTCTGCCTGCAGAAGAACCAGCCAGGTGCAAACTGGCTCCCACAAAAGAGATTTAATTTTTCTGGAATGATTTTCTGTAAAATATTCCACCTTTTTATTTTCCGTTCCAATTCAGAGCAAACAAATACAAGTAAATCAACTCCAATTATTTCCCCCTCTTTATTTCCCCTAGGGCTGTACTGTGATTATGTGCAGATAAATAAATTAGATTAAACAATGGTAAGTTGTCCTGAGCTGCCTTTTATTATCAGAAAGTTGCGTTGGCAACTAGATAATTTGCTGATGTTATTTTACATGATCTTAGTTCCTGCATCTCTTCATGAGATTATTCCAAACGTTATACCGGTGCATTTAAATTAAGCATGAAAGTGTTTTAGGGCTTTTTGCAATGATTATTTATTTATTTTGTTATCAATAATAAATTTAAACCAAAGCTAGGAGTCCCCACTTTCAAGGACAGTAAAATGCAGAGGGGAAGAAGCTGGTGGCACATAAAACCAGCAGCTCTTTAGAAGTAGAGCTGAGCCTATGGAAAGGCTGGAGAGAAACTGAGCTCAGACTTCTGGGTTCTCCTCCCAATTCTTTCTGTTTTGAAACAAATTGATATTTCCTCTCAGCTTTGAAACCATTTGTAATGAAAGGAGAAGGCTGATCTTTCTCGATGTTGTACTGTTGTTGCTGCACTACACAGAGAAGTACTCAAAAGCTTTTGGTAAGACTGCTAGAAATACAACCCTGTGGTTATTTTTAAGGACAAAATTTTGGTTTTCTGTAGAGAGCAACTTTCCCAGCCACTGTTCTCTCTTTGCTGATATTTTTGTAGTTTTTCAATGATTACATTTACGTTGAGGCGTTGTTTTTAAGTGATTATTTGTTTTGTTTTCCATCCAGACTTCTCAAGGGGAGGGGAGAAGTAGACGCAAACCATACTTTCCACTTCAGCTCTACCCGTTCTAGAATTGTATAACTATTTCCTTCCCCAAATAAGCCAACATCCTTGCAGGGCATCTGCCCTGAGAATCAAACGGTGGAGGTGGAGCAGCTGTGGGGCGAGAGAAGTTGGTACAGGGGCTCAGGTGGCCATGGGGAAGGGTTTCCAGCCTAGAAATGTGGGGGGTTTGCACACTCATTTTCTTTGCATTACAACTGAGCGGCTGGAAAACGTCTGTAAAGATGCTCCTTGGGGAAGGGGTGGATGTGGGGGAGCTCGGGGGAAAGCGGGTCTGCTGGGTCTGGTACATGTGGTGGACGGGCGACCAACTCAAACGGGTCTGGAGCTCATACTCCAACTCCCTGCCCACCCATCGCCGTGCTAGCTAATTGAGCAATTGATTAATTGACCAGAGAGATTATAGCCTGCCTTCCTCTGTGTCTTAATTAGACTTGCACTGCTGCTCCGGTCCTGGCACAGAGTTTCCAGCACCATGAATCTTAGAGCTCCGTTACAGCGATAACGGTTTCAAAGGAAAAGGACGTTCTAGTTTCCTCCATAAGATGGAATGAATGTAATAAGAGGAAAATCAATGCACGAAATTAACTCGTATACGGATGGTGCCGATGTGCATCGAGGATTTCACACCTTGTGAGCTGCGTGCAGCTGCACGAGTGGTCCCTGGCCACCCAAAAAGGGGACCCTCAAGTTCCCAAGCGGGAGGTGAGGCCAGTCCTTCCGACAGGTATTTCATTTGAGCAGGACAATATTGACAAAAACCTTATTTCCCTAAAAGGTGTTGGCCATTCCGATCTTCCCCTCCTGCATGCTGGCTGGGTTACCACGCGTTTGCAGCTCTGGCAGGATTTGTAATGAAACACCTAATATATTATGACAAGTAAAGGGCTTTGCGGCGTGGCAGTTAATGTTCTTTTCCTTTCGCGTGTGTGGCTGATAGATCCTCTGCCGGTTTGTTTCTCAATTACTAGGTACAGTTTTAGTGACAACGGTGCTGTTTCTAGCGTTTTGTAGTAGAATCCCTATTATAATAATTATTTAAAATTAGAGGGTGAATGGAAATGCTCCTGACAGTGAGGGATTATTAGTGCTGATTAAAGCAAATGGCATTACAGGAAGGTATTAATAGACTGTTCTCTGCACGTTTTTCTCCCAGCCTCCATCTC
Organism: Pampusana beccarii; assembly: GCA_013399365.1. NCBI lineage: Eukaryota > Metazoa > Chordata > Aves > Columbiformes > Columbidae > Pampusana > Pampusana beccarii. The sequence continues at coordinate 2,218,124 of VWYH01003732.1, read as the reverse complement.
CTGGCTTGCATACTTTGTTCTATTAGTTCTGCTGCTTTCCAGGACTTTTAATAGTGATGCCAGGACCTTTGCACTCCCAGCTTTGGGGTTATTGCAGAGCAGAAGTCACCAAACTTTCCAATATTTCGCCTGCAAGCTACTGGGCTGTATTGGTGCTCTGCAGCAGCAATCGCTGTCCTGTGCTTGTTCCGTTTGTGGGTCAGCACCAGTTTGGACTAGAGCACTGCAGTGCTTCGCTTTAGTTATTGTTTGGGGGTTGTTTTTTTTGCAAGATTTTTTTGAGATGCCATAGACACACCACACACACTTGTCCCGTGCAACCACCACCTCCCGCTCTCGCCAGGTTTGAAAACGTAATTGCTGAATTAGTAGGGCCGAACACACATTTGCAAGTGTAACTTGCTGATTTCTTCGCCTTTTTAATCTGACCTCCTGTGTTCGCCTCCTCTAAGTTGAGCTAGAGGCACATCTTAAGTAGTGCCATGTATTGTGGATCAATCTGATCTAGTGACACCTTTTCCTTGTGCAATCAGTGTTATTTTCTCAGGGCAGGAAAGCAGACTCGCTGTATTTCATGAAAGGAAAGGCTGTAGCCCTGTCAGAGAAGACAGCAGAGCTATAGCCCTGCTGAAGCAGGGGGAAATATATAATAAACTCACTGCCATAGCTGGGGAAATCGATAATACAGTCACTGCCATAACTGGCTCCTAAATAAAGACCAGGGGACTGAATCATCGTGGTGCAATGTCGAAGAACCCATCTGACAATGTGCCTGGTGCGCTGCAGCCATAAAGGATCAAATGGCCTTTGCAGAAGGGAGGGGATTAGGTGGAAGATCCAAGAAGAGCCAAGTTCTGGTGCCCATCGGAGCTGGGCAGCAGGTGGAGGAGGACAGCAAAGAGCCATTTCACCGATCAGGGTGGATTTAATTTGCTCTGTGCTGGAAGGGCCATGGGAGGTGCGGGGTGGCAGGGCTGGGGCAGTGATGTGATGGGTGCGATGTGGTGGGTATGTGGGAACTTTTTGGAGAGAGCAAAGTGTGCGGGATGGGAGGGAGAATGCTCTTAGGAAATGAAGCAGCTCTTCTGCTGTAAGAAATAACAATCTTCATGCACTGTTGGGCACAGGAACTTTTTGCCAGCACAGGAAGGGCAGATTTTTCCTTTCAGTATTGACTTCTACTAAGCAGGCTTTTGCATTTTCCTGCAGTCAGGGGAAAAGCTGCAGCCTTGTGCTCGCTCTGGGAATCCAGCCTGTGTCAGAACTGCAGGTTAGGAAGGACTCTTGTCTATCTATCTGGCTATTTTTTGATCTCAGAGTTGAATGAAAATTTGACAAGGAACCAAACTGATAACAAGACATTCTGATGGCGATGATGCTCAAGATAAACCCTGAGATCTCTTGAGCAGCAGGAGCTGCTTCTCAGGAGCTCCAGGGCTTTGCCTTAGAGATAAATTGTGTGTGAGTGTTCGTGTCTGTGTATATACATATATATATGGCATCATGTAAAAGTCAGAGGATGGGTTAGGAATCATAGCTATTAAAGCCAGGGATAGCAACTGAACAAGAGTCCTCGAGTGGTACAATCACACAAGGCTGTATCATTTGAACTCTGGCTCTCTATCACTTTAACAAGTCTATAAGCCAAACATCTTACTTGTATTTAGACAGGGATTTGTTCCAAGCACAGATGCTGCCTGGTGAGAATAAACTCAAAAGTGTGATTAATGAATAACAGAAGATCCTTTTCTTCATTTTCCCTGTGATCTTGCGGGTCAGTATGAGGGATAGAAAAATACCCTTCCCAACCTAATGACGATTGCTTTTAAAGCAGCTTTCATTACCATTTCGGTCTCCTGGAGCTGAGACGTGGTCCTGGATGTGACCCTTTCTTGCCACAGACAGTATGGGCATGCAGGTGTGGAAAATGTGGTCCTATTTCTGCAGACTTCTGAAAAAGGGCCACTCTCTGTGTTCCTTGCAAGCTATTTACAAGTACAATTGTTACCTCTCCTGCTGCTGTTTGGGTAATTCAGGGCTTTAGCTGGCTGGGGTCCAGTTTGTTCAATAAGATCCTGAGTTTTTGGTGTTTGGTGGCCTTTGTGTACCTTGGCAGGGAAACACTATGTGCTGCTGCTGCTGGAGATCACAAAATAAAGGTGAGGCATTAGCCATTGGGGAGAATTTATTAAGCCCAGATTAAATGCTGTTTGTATAGGAAAGCCTCGTTGCAGCAAAACCCCATTATGTATCAGCAGAATGAGTTATAACATTATGGAAACTCAGCCTGGTTAGTCAGATGAAGCTACCGAATGGAAAGAAAGAGCTGATCCCCCAGAAAAGCAAATTAAATCTCACAGCCCGCAGTAGTCCTGTAAATAGGAGGATGCTCTGCAGCCTCCATCACGCAGGAGGTGCAAAGGGAAAGGCAATGGGAGGCGATGGGGCAGATGCCTCCTGGTGCTGTGGCTTTGGTGGCTCCCAGAGCAGGAAAACAGCCCTTATGATTCGAAAAAAAAGGTAATACAGCCATGGGAAACGTAAGAGTCCGTAGCTGAGGAAAGCTGCTCTGATGCTCCTGGCATGAGGTGACATTCTCCAAGGTAGGATGCCTCCTTTTCCGAGTGTCAGGCTGATTTATGCTCCTTGGAGACAAACCAGGTCTGAGCGCTCTTTGTATGAGTTGCACGTGAGCTCGCTTGTCCCAAGCTGGCTGCCAAAACTCTTCATCCTGCAGTGGGTCTGTCCTCCTGCCACGGCCTCAGGGCTTTCCTCAACCTCCTCGGCTTGTCTAGTGGCTTTAACAAAAAAAAACCCCAACAAAAACAAAATGGGAGCTGACACCAGAGATCTTCCTCGAAGGCTTCCTGAAATCCAAGTTAACGATGTCATCTGTGGTAGTCTAGAGCCTGACCTCCAACATCTGCGAAAAATAAAAGGTTCAAAAAAAAAAAGACCTAAAACTAAATTTTGCTCGCAGAGTTTGGACTGTGCATTTCCATCCTCCACCTCTTCACTGTTTTTAATGTCTCTGAAAATACTCAAATCCTTCTGTTCGGCTAGCAGTTTTGCATTTAGAATTTCTGATGAGGGTTCTGGGGTGCCTTGGCTGCCCTAAACTGGAGAATTGGCAGAGGGGTGATGTTTTTTGGGGTTGAAGCTCTAATTGGAGCCCTGTGATCCCTGTGGAGAACTGCGGGCTGAGAAGTCCTTGGGGATGGAACGTCCCTTCTTGACCACATGCTGTGACCCTGTGGACAGAGCAGAGATTCCAGCAGCACTTTTCATCCTAAACCTCCCCAAACTGCCCCAAATTCAGCAGTTCCTCTGCTTTGGCTGGAGCATTTGCTGTCCCGGGAATCAGGTGTCTCCACAAGCTAGGATTAAAAATAAATAATTAAGCAAACAGCAAATTTCCCCTTCCTCTCAGTTCTACCTACCTGTGTATATAACGAAAAAAGGAATCTTACACATACGTCCTACCATAGTCAATCCAAACCACCCTGTGCATCCTTCTGCCCTGCAAACATACCCAACAGAAACCCTCCAGGATGCAGGAGGCTTAAACAGAAATGAATCTGTCTCTTCCTCCTCTCAGCACTTTCTATAGGAAAGAACAGTTCTCCCCCTTCCCCCAGCCTGGGATATTAATAAAAAAAACCCTGGATTCTGGCCAAAAAGTCTATATCTTGCTGGAGTAGATAACTTGTAGCTCATCCTTCTGTGCAGAAATGGCCCAGCATCACCTCTGGATGGCTGCAGCCCTTGGGAAAAGGCTTTTTTGGGCAGGGGATGCTGGGGAGACAGGGGAGAAGGCAAAGGGATGGTTCGGATAGGCACAACAGTGGGTCAGGTCATTGTTTGAGGACCAGCAAGGACGTTGCTCTGTCCCTGCTCAGTGCTGAGCCTTTGAGTTGGTGTTTTGTGCTGCTTTGCGGTTTTATTCGTGTTGTTCCTGCAGCACCATCTTCTCTCCTCCTGGAGTAAAACATATTGCACAGCTCAAGTTGTCAGTGCTAATGTTTCCCATCTGCAAGAACAAAAGTAGCAGAAGTCAGCTCCTTCGCCCTTTGAGACTCACCAGTTATTTGCCACGAGGAATGGCAGAGATTACAGTCCATTAACAGGAGGATTTTTAACTTGTAGTGGGAAAAGCACGTAGGAGAAATTAATCTCTTGCATATTTTTAGCAGCTGAAATGAAGCTTTAGATGGATGTTCTCTGCAGCTCTGCTCCAAAACCATAGCCCTTTTTTTGGGGGTACCACCAAGTGATGGAGTGTAGAGCTGCAGCCAGTGATTCCCTGGAGCTGTCACTGCTGTCCTGCTGCTGTGTCCCTCTCCCCATCCGTCCACGTGCAGCATTTCAGGAGCAAGAAAGGTCAACCTTTCAACTGGTGGCTGCATGTATTTACCAGTCTAACACAGGAAGGCTGCAGGGAGTGCTGGAGTTGAGAATGAGCCCAGCAGCTTCAGATCAAAGGTTTCCTCCCAAAGAGACCAACGGGCATGTGTGGAGTGAGGGATTTGTGATCAAGGACTGGCCTCGCCACAGAGCGGGGGAGCTGGCAGAGAGGGAGTATTTGTCTTTAGGTATCACCCCCAAAAAAGACTCTGGAATGACTTCAGAGACGCTTTTAGAAAGACCCATCCATCCCACGTGATGATAGAAGGTGCTTTCCCTACACACCTCCAGCAATGGGATTTGTTTGCTGTCTGGAAGAAAAGGCTGAAGGGGAAGATAGTTCACCAAGTATGTTCAAGTTTTCCACAAGAGAGGAAGAGACTTCAGTTTTGCTTTATTTTTTCTATAAGTTCACTGCTCTTCACGAGAAGAAGCGATGGGCTTAAAATAGCAGCAGAAGAAATTCTGGAGAAGAGATCAGACAAACATCTGTCAGGAGTGGTTTTGGTCGAGCTGATCTTGCCGGGAGGCAGGGAAACAGGCTCAATGGTTTTTTCAAGGTCCTTCCACCCTGTCTCCTGTGACCCAGAATAGCCATCTGGAGCCATTTACTTCTCTCTTGCCCCATGGTTCACTGTGTTTAGATGGCTAAGGTCTTCATTGAGGTTTTTGAGTTAAATTCCTACAGTTAGGCGTTAGGAAAGGTTCCCAAAAGGCTTTACAACTTCATTTTCCCCATTACGACAGACCATATGCCTTGGAGTAAGGTGAAGTCTTGCCTTTCACTCAGAGCATGGGGGATTGATTTTATAAACATAAGGAGAGAGACATAAATATATTGTATATTATAGCTCTGTCTTTCTCCAGGGTTTGATTTGTGATAAGTGGACATAGATGAACAAGCAGGATGGAGACTGGACCACTGCAAAAGTCAGGGCACAGGCCAATTAAAGTGCAGCAGAACTGAAACTTCAGGCAAAGTGGCACACTGTTCATTTGTTTCACTGTTTCATCAGCAAAATGCCCTGAAAGGTTAATGAAAGTGCCAGGCAAACTCAGCCAGAATGAGCGTTGAGAGGCCAGGTGACAAAAACAGGAGCTGACACTTCCCAACAAGCTCAACAGTGAGAATTTGTTTAAATGTAATTAGCTGGTATAAAAAAGAACAAAAAATCCCTCTGGAGCCAAGGCCCTGTGACTATTTGCTGTGCCTTTAGATTGAACCAATACATCTTTTTGCATTCAGTTACAAGGGAGGGCAACAAAAAAAATAGAAAAAATCACTCTCATTTCCTCGGAGAGATGGATGAAGAAGTGTGAGCTGGTAGCTAATGCTGGTGGCAAATGCGAAGGGTCACACCGCGATCAACCACTGTCTCTCTCTGTGACCCCAAGCAAGTACTCAAACTCTCAGCATCTGAGGTTGTGCGAGTGTCAAGGGTGCAGCATTAATATTCACAGGGCAAGCTGTGGCGTTTTGGTATTATTTGCTGAAGAGCGCTTTGGCCCCAGGTACCGAGTGCTCCAGATACGCACAAATTGCCGTTGTCACCGAGCCCGGCTCCGCGGGGACCCGCAGCTCTGCTGGCAAACCTTGCTCCAGCCGCCTCCGCGGGGCTTTGACGTGCTCACAGCCACTCTGCCTGCGAGAATCGCAGCCTGACTTTTCCTTTCTCCCTCTTTTTTTAATCAATATCTCCTTTATTGATTTCCCGGTGAACCCCACTAAGAGGACAAATCCTCGTGACCATCCTTAAGCCTTTCTCTCCCTTCCCCGTATCTCTTGTTCAGCCTGTTTTGTTCATTTTTTCTTTTGGGCGCTAAAACATCCACATCCTTCTCTGGACACTCCAGCAATACCAGTAATGACACCATGTTGAATGGCTGGTGTGGCTTTTGGGGCACCCAGCACCCCAACTGGTCTCAGCTTGACTCCAAACCATGAAGCAGTTTTGAGCCAGAATTAGTCTCATCTCCAAAGCAACTTCTCCACCTGTTGCTCTGTCTCTCCAAGCAAAGGGATGCACTTTGGCGTTTCTTTTTTGAGTTGCAAACCTCTTGCAGAGCTCCTTGCACTGGGAAAAGCCCACCTGGGATGGGAAAGGCACCCGGATCGCTGGGCTCTGCCTGCCCAGGGGACGGTGACTGCCAGAAACATGGAAATAAATTGCCTTGCCAGTGCAGGTGAAACGCTTGAGGAGCAGATGGCACAATCATTCTTCTCATTACTTTTATTGCCTTCAGAATGGGAGAAAAGTGAGTGCTCCAGGGGCTGAAGCAATCTCAGGCTGATGAATAGGTGTTGGGCTCTCTCTGGCGCCGTGGCTGATGCTGTAGCTGGAGGAGAAGGGATCTGGGTGGCACAATGCAGAGGGATGGGGGCAGATGTGTCACCAGCTGGTGTCCCCTTGGACGTGAAGGGTGAGGGAGGTTCCACTGGGAGACCCGGAGGGTGGCTCGGAGGATGCTGTAAGCCAGGGAGGACTGTGAGTGGCACCCAGCAGAGGCTTTGAGGGAAGGCTCACTGCCCACATCTGCTGTGAATTTGGAGGGGGCTGAGGAAAGCGCTTTGCGTCCCATGCAGCATCACCGAACCACAAGTGCGGTGCCTTTCAGCGATGCTGTTAAACTGTGTGTTGTTAAATATTGAAATATAATGTCCTCTGGGTTTTTCCTTGTAATCTTTCCCCCTCTCCCCCTCTCCCGAGCAATGGACTGAAAATTGCACGTAATGGCCAGAAATTAAAACGATCTCTTTCTGGAGCCTTTCATCATTAACTGTTCATCACTTCCGAGTGCCTCCTGAGGTCAAGAGCATTTCGTCAGCGCCATTCATCAGCCAGGCGTTTGGTGCATTATCTGGGGCTGTCTCTCAGGGAAGCCAAGGTCGAGCAGTAATACACCAGTGAGGTGACCTGCTCTTTACTTTTGGCAACATTTTCTGTCAATGAATGGCCCTTAGCGAGCATTTAATTTAGATTTAATAAGGCATCTAATGTTTGTTTAAAAGGACACTATACCTTCAAGGTGTTTGTCATAATTGGAAGGAGGATATTTACCCGCACTGTTTATTAATAAACCCCTTAGAAGATGGAAATTGAAATTAGCTCCTTTAATGTTTTCTCTGGTACCCAGAGGGATGGTTCTTGCAATTATCAGAATCTCTACTCCCAGCCTGCACCCAGAACTGGGAAAGCTGGGGTTGAACCAGGGCGCTGGGTCTGCCCTGCCAGGAGGAGAGGAAAAGCCCCACATTTATTTTGAGCCAAGCAGCATCCCTCGGCAACAAAAAAAATAGGGTGTGAAATGGTGGTAGATATGAAATATCATGAGTTGGGTGGTGACACCACGGAGAAACTAAGTGATCTTTGCACGAGATGTGCCACAGAATATCAAAGACTCGTCATCTTTTTATTCCTCTTCGGATATGTAAAACTCTAAGACTCGAGAAAACGGAAAAAAAAAAAAATGCTTTTATGTACTGTCTCAAGCAGCACCCTTGACAGATTTGTACACCAAGGAAACAGAGCGGTGTCAAGGCTGCAGTTAAAACCGGGACACGATTGCCAGTTGAGATTGCAGGCTGCAATACGCAGGGAAATAAGTTTGGGAGCGGTGCAACCCATCCCTGCCCGCATCCCTGCCCGCATCCCTGCCCGCATCCCTGCCCGCATCCCTGCCCGCATCCCTGCCCGCCATTGCCCTCAAGCCAGTTGCTTCCCCTCTGTGCAGGGAGAAATAGGATGATGTGTCAACTGGGAGCTTCGTTTTCCATTGAGCCCCTGCCAACCCATAGGAGGCTGGGCTCTGCCCCACACCTGGGAGCAGGGCAAGGAGCTGCTCGTTCTTCTTTGCTAAGAGAACAACAAAAACATCATTTTCCCCCTAGGAATTCACTTGGTTTTAATCTGCAAGGCACTGTCATTAAGTGAAGAAACCATTGTGTGTTATCAGTACGTAAAAGAACAAAACCAGAAACCAATGAACAAAACAACAAACAAAAAACCACCACCAACAAACAACAACCCACGACTGATATTTAACTCTAAAATTATGTTGCCAAATACCAGGAATTCATCCAGAAGGTCATTAGGAAGGCTCTTAAAATGAAACGGGCTAATTTCAGGCTGTGCCTTCGTGTTCAGTTGTTTGGGAAGCCCCAACAGTGAGACGGATGCTGGTGGAAAGCTATTAGAAGTGGCAGTTCATTTTTAATGCCATTACTTTGACACATATCAGTTTTTAAATGAAGGGATATACCTTTTCAGATGATCCTTCTGTTATTAGGTGCTGTCTATTGCTCGGGGGGGAGAACAGGTAGAATTAATTCTAAATACGTGCTATAATGTTAGATTGATTTCTTTATTAGCACCTTTTATAGTCGGTTCTCTTCGTCGAGGAGCTCTGTCATATCTCTTGCTGACACAAAAAGATAGCCCCGGCGTTCTAAAATGAAGCCAATAAACGTAGAAATTCGTGAATGTGGGATGTTTAATGGCAAACCATTATAGATCATCCACCAAATTGGGGAAGCGAAGACTGAATTAAGCCTCCCGAGATCTGACATCTTATTTGCAAGATAAAAGGCACGAGCAGAGGGCTGGGCTGGGGACTGATGAATAATTTGGAGGTTTTACACTACCCTTCCTGGGTTTGTAATAGTTCCTGCAGTCGTGGTCTGAATTGTTCCGAGTTGATGAATCACCACCGGCTCTCATCGTGTCTTCCCAGTACAGGCAGTGGCGCAGATTTTAGCCTTTTTCCCCTGGTTCCAGCGAGGCACAACAGAAATGGTCTCGCAGATCAGCTTGTACCCAGCCAACGTCCCAACGGTGAAAAAAAAGCAGCTGCAATTTATAAGCGGCATCAGTGTATTTTACTGCTCGTCTAAGAATATCATTAATATCCTTTCATCACCTTCTCTACAGCTTTAAAACCTGCTTCATAATACTGAACTCACGGCTAACTGGGAACAGGCAAGGTTTAGAATTTTTGTTCCTCAGAGAATCCCTGTGTTTCCACATTTTGGCATCGTGTCATAACATGTCAAAGGACGGCGTGCAAAAAAAAACAAAACCAGATTTCAGCCGTTTTTGGAACGTTTAATTTGGTATTTTCCCACTAGTGCATTTTCTCACTCCAAAGGTGAAATGTTTCGGAGCAGTTGATTAAATCGCCCTGCTGTCACCGGATTCTGAATCAGTTTGAGATTAGTTTAGTATTGAAAAATAGCATTTCCTTCCATCAGCAGGTTGCTGCTGAGGGTGATGCCCAGGACCTCGGGGCATTCATCATCCTTCTGCCTGGCTCAAATTCTCTTTCTCTCTCTTTTGCATTTACAAAAATGGCAATTTCCGCGGGAATATCGTCTCAGTGCAGCATTGCCAGCCGTGGCTGCTGCTTTCTATGGACTTTCTGCAGCAACGGGAGCACATCAGCAGGTTTCTCCCAGGGTTCGTGGTGCTCCATGGGGGTGACACCAGCTGCCCTCATCTTCTCCACAAGCAGCTCTTTGGCTCTGGATCTCATGGTCAACCCTGTTTTGTTCTCTGATGAGAAATTCCTCTTCCTGCTCACAGATACCCCCCCTTGGGCTCCCCAGATGCATGTGCAGGTGGGGCAATACGGTGACTCTGGAGGGATGGAGGGGATACAGATGTGCTCTAGCATCACTCGTGGTCCAGCACGTGCTGGGGGAGTTTGGGGTCCTTTGGGGGGCATTCCGAGTGGTGAAGGCGGGAAGGGGTTCTGCAATGGCCAGAACAACTCTGCAATCCGGTGAAATACTGTGTTTTGTAATCTGTGTACTCGCCATGTAAATTAGTGTCCTTACAGAGCCGCAACACGTGTCTGGGTTTTAATTCTGGAAACCAACAGCAACATAGCAGGAAAGGGAATTCATCATCTGGAGTAATGGATTTTCTATGACTAATACACTTGCTGTGGCATTCTTCAAGGGCAATGTCTTGACTCTCCCTGCTCTCTCCTCCTCCCCTTGGGGCATGGAGGAGCGCAGCTCTTCAGCACTAACAGCAGCAAAATACTTTGCAGGGCAGGGAACTTGCACTTGGTTTTCCTCCCAGCAGACCTGAGTGCAGCCGTTGCAGTAAAGCTCCGTGTGCTGCTTGTGTTCCTCTGGTTAGCCGAGCAAAATGCACATGAGGACAAAGAAATAGGTGAAGAGATTTTTCCCGTGTTGTGTAGTTATTGTCTGGTATCCAAGGGAGGCGGATGGGGACCTGCAAGAGATCTGGGTTGCTCTTGGCTCTAAACCAGCAGCTCGCAGGGGGCTGATTTCAGCAGGAGTGAAATTGAGCTCTGCGTGATTATTGCAGTTAAAACATCCCCTCTGTTGAAGCCGGATGCCTCCAACAAAATGCACAGTGGTGGGAAGAAAGGGTTTTATCATCCTCGTTGAATGGCAGGAGGGGAGAGGGCAGCGGTGGGGTGGGCATCACCCGGGGGGGTCACCTCGGCAGCTGGAGCCCAGCACCTCCGCCCCATGGGGCTCTGCTCGTGCCCTTCATCCCAGGCAGAAATCAGAGTTCGGTGTTTGAGCAGAGCCATCTGGGAAGGGATTTCATCCCTGACACGGGCAGGAGCAGCCGCGGTGTGTTGATGGATGATCAGGGCAAAGCGCTGGATTCCGGAGACGTGGTCCCTGCCTCTGCCTCGCTTGGCCAAACGGTTTAATTTATCCACAACTCATTTTCATTCCGCGTAAAACCTGCGGATGTTGATACTCTTTGGCTTCAGAAGACACGGCGCAAATGAGTTATTATTTGTAAAGTGCTGCAGGTGCTTTGGGTGAAAGGGAATGTTGTAATTGCAAAGCAGTGCTATTAAGTGGCAAATTGGATGAAACCTTTTACTAAATGAACTGTGTTTCAAAACACCGCATTTGCAAAGACTGTTCCTTTGTAAATGAATCCACTTTTTAATGTTTCTTGCTTTAATCTTAGTTCTTAAAGAAGATTTACAGTCTCATCAAGTCCTGAGAGTCAATGTTAAATTATTGTAATTTATTCCACATTATGTTACGTTAGTTTTTGCCACATATGGTATGTTACATTAATTTAGCTAATGTATGCTAATTTTGTGCTAAATTTATGTCACAGTATGGCAATCGATGCCTTAGAAATTAATGTAATAACAGTAATAATTAATAGTAATAATATAAAGACTTTGCCATTGCTGCATTGTAATCTCTGAAAGCTCTGAGTTTATTGTAGCTTTGTAGCACAACTCACTAGCTACTCAAAGAGAAAAGAAAAAGAACTTGTCTCTCCTTTATGGAGTCATATATCAGTCCCATAAAACACAATCCCAGTTCTTGATAGCCCCATTGCAGCAAAAATTGTTAGTCTCTGTGGCACAGGACCTCCGAGCGCAATAATCTTTTGTGCTTGTAAACTTCACAACAGCTGGACATTAAATCTCTGGATTAATTCAACAAGTTTCCCTGTTTCTCTCCACCCGGTAACCAAAGGCTCTTTTTCTTAAGGAAAGTACTTAATATTTAATGGTGGGGCAGGGCTCTGGCTCTCCCCATCCCCTCAGAGGGGTGTGATGCTGGTGCGTTGCTTTCCAGCCTGACTCCAGATGTGGCTGTAACATCTGGTCCAGCTTGGAGGCTTCACCTTCCCACAGTGCGGGTGGCAGCTCCCGAGGGGGCTGCGGAGAAGGGGAAAGCACCCCCCATGCACCCCATTCCCCATCCTGCCTTTTTCTGGCGTTCATCCTTCACCCAAATCGGTTGGGATTTTTCACGTGAAGAATTTAACTGGTTCATTGTGGCCGGGGGAGAGTGTGGCCCCTTCCCCAGAGCCGTCCAGCCCCTGCTCCAGCTTTTCCCAGGGCCACCGGGATGCAAATTCTGCATTTGTAAGGGCACAGAAACCCCGGAGAAGGCAAACAGAGCCAGAAAACACCCTGAACTCAATTTTCTGCTTAAAATTCCTTTTGTGCAAACTCTGCCTATTAAATCTGCCCTGTGTTTATAGAGTTATTAGTGGGTACGTTAATTACAACAGGCTTTGATTAAAGGCATGGACCGTAAAAGCAGATTAACGTTCCTCTGATTTTAAGCTTCTACGTGAAACTGTGTATGCACCGGTTCAGAAAAACCCTGTTGTTTCAGGAAAAATAAATCCTGCACCTTGCTGTGGGCAGAGCCTGACCCCACCCCTTTAATCTCGTGTCTCTTCACAGTGCTGAATTAATGGGAGCTCAGAAGAATTTCATCTGTTGCTCTAAGCCCTTTTGGTGTTATTATTTAAGAATATTTAATCTCAAGGACAACGAGTAAATATGAAATCAGTGTCAAGCCGTTTGTCCCACTTTGGTGGCTGAAATGCTGCTGTTACGGGTGAGGGAGGAGGAATTATAGAACAGATTGGGTTGGAAAGGACCTTCCCAGTGTCCCCCCTGCCATGACAGGGACATCTTCACCAGCTCAGGGTGCTCAGAGCCCCATCCAGCCTGGCTGGGATGTCTCCAGGGATGGTTCATCCACCACCTCTCTGGGAACCTGGGCCAGTGTTTCACCGCCTTCATTGTCACTGCCAGGCAGAAAACCCACAAAGCAGCAAAATCGCTCCTCATTTTATGGCAGGGACCTGCTGAGAACTCTAATGCACATCCCTTTTTTTTTTTTCTCGGAAGGGAAATGTTTTTTCTTTAAATATGATATTTGCAAACTATTGGGAATCTGTTTCCTCAAACCCCAGGCTGGTGTGAATAATAGATTTTGAAAATTTGGTGCAGGCAACACAACCGTGCGGGATGATAAAGCGAGCAATATAACTTGGCCTGAGGCCCGTGTCTCGGTAGCCCTGGAGAAACTTGCCTGGTGACAATGACAGTGATTTTTTAAATGGATCTGTTTGTTATTGGCAGGCAGGCTGGTGCTGTCACGGGTAGGAAAATCAGACTCCCTGTAGACATAGTCCTCTCTGTTGTACAATGGCTGACAAATATTACTTGAAATATGTGTGTAGATATACAGCATCTTTAGAGCACTGTGGCTCACCTTCGCGTCTGGCGTATTTTGGACTCGGGCTAAAATATACCTGCGATGTCCCGGTGTGCATCCCAGTTTCTCCCTTGCCTGGGCACTGGGTACTGTGAGGGGATGCTGGGGTTTGGTCAGATTTCAAGTTGTTCATGAGAGGGAACCCCGCGGAAGTTGTTTGTCTCTGTTTTCCAGAAGTACAGAGCAGGAGAGGCTCCTTTAACTAGCCAGTCTAGGAGCAGACACATTTTCTGCGCCTTGGCCAGTGCTGCAGACTCTGTATCACAGACATGGAGAGACAAAGACCTCTCTGCATTTGCTTTTCGCTGCAGATTGAGGCAATGACAACATGGTCTCAAGTAAAAGCCTCCTGCATCCCCAGGCGTTGGTCTCGGAGGCTGCCAGGCAGTGGGAGCTCTGAGAGCGCCCTCGCTTTTTGAGAAACCAGCTCCCAACTTTGCTTCATTTCGCTTGCTGGCAAGCCCTCTGATGGAAATGGATTGCAGCTCCTCCTGCCAGATGGTGATGTGAACCAAGGGCTGCAGACAGAGATCGCCTCCGGGCTGAATTTAAAATGCCTCAGTACATTTTATTTTTGTCCAGGATGCCTTTTAAGAGCCACTCGGCTCAGTGGCAGTGAGCCATCCTGCAAAGTCCCTGGGACGTGCAAGGGGCTGCTCCAGCAGAACCTTTCACTGCAGCAGCCATCAGCAACGGCTTGTATTTCACCGGATGGCTTATATATCCCCGGATGGCTTGTATTCATGCAGCAAAACCCAGTGCAAACACTCCCTATACAGAGGAATAGCTTTTCCTGCAGCCCCAGCTGTCCTGGGCAGCAAGGGCTCTGGAACAACCAAGCCTGGTCTGGGCTCAGCAGAGCTCTGCTGTGCCAAGAAAAATTAGAGAAATCCTTTATTTCACTGGAATTCTTTAGAAATCTCAGCTTGTGCAGTCCAACGCTGGAGGACCCCCCAAGGGAGGGCTGGGAATGGGTTAGTACCTGCAAAATCACTTCTCCCAATGCTGTGTAAGCGGAGAGCCCTCCTTGGAACCACCCGTCTGATGGCTGGGATAGGGGCGTTCATCCTCAGCAGTGCTTGAGATAAAAGGCCATTTATGCAAAACCACGATCTGTTGTTTACTCGGTTTTCTGTATTCCTTGCTCTACTGCAGGTGGTATTTGCTCTTGAGTAAAAGTTCCCTCTGAAGGCAGGTCCCGCCATGAAGTCATGCGCCCGCATTTATGACGTCAGTTGTTGCTATGGCGGCGGTGTCAAAAATTCCTCTTTGATTATTGTTTAAAGGGAATTATTCAGCATGTTCCAGATCAGAAGCACTGGGATCTCGGGATGTGCCTCTGAGCTGCAAAAGAAACTCAAACAAAGCCAAAAATAGCAATATTTGGATAAACTGGATGACAGCCAGATTGTCCTGTGCTCATTTTCCTGTCTACATTATTCACTGCCCTTTTTAAGCTGCAGGGAGCTAATTCAGTGTCTGAGATGCATCTTCCCAGGAGCTTTCCATGCCGCAAGGCACAAGCCTCGGCACGCAGCCACCTCTGCATCGCTGGCTGAGCCATGTGCGTGTGTTTAACACGGCTTCTTCCAATCCCGGTTGTATTTCTGGCTCCTTTCCTCAGTGATGGATAAGAAGCGGTACCCAGTAGCGGATTCACCGAAACGATCTGGGGTTTTGGGGGGATGCAGGAAAATTCAGGAAACTCTATCCATGGGCTCAGGAATGCTCAGCAGCTGTCTCAAAATCCAGACATGGTGCTGTTGAAAGCCTGGGGGTGAGGTTTGTTTGGCAGGTGATATTCAAAGGAAGTCTTTGCTGGGAACACGAGGAGTCACGGCTGCCAGCCCTGCCCTCCCACCTCTCTCCTGGGACAAAAGTGGAAAGTCTCTACTTATTTTGCCAAAATTTTCAGGGAATGAGTATCTTGGAGATTTTCAGCCTCTGTCAGCATCAGCTGATATCGACCATGGGCTGAAATGTTGGGAGAGGGAAAGGAAAGGTGTGTGAACACACACATTCACGTGTATATGCCACTGTCCTGCAAGCCTCGTTTCATTAGGCTAAAAATATTAAGGTGCCGGAGTTTAGCTGTTCATTTGCCTCATACCTGCTCTCAAAGGTCTCTCTTCCCCTCACCTCCTCCCCTTCCTGCATCTCTCCATCCTTCAGACTCCCACATAGGATCACTCATTTGGTCACCTGGCTGAGAGGTGGTTTGCAGCTGGCAGTGACAGTGACCATTGATTTCCAATGGCAGTTAGAGACCGAAAAATAACTAAATGAACGAATGGAATATATGCCTTTGCATTTGGCCCTGTGTCCTCAAAGCTGGGGTCTTACAAGAGGTTCCTGAAGATGCAGAGGCATTTCAATGACTTCTTTAGAGGTCTGTTCCAAGAAGGAGAGAGGACAAAACGTGGTGATGAGGATAAATGTTCCTCTGGGTAACATGGTGCTCAGCACCATCTATATCCATTGCTGACAGACCGCAGTGGGTTGGCCCGGTGTTGTCCTGCTTCTGTACCATCTGGAATTCTCATTTTTTTGCAAATGGCTTTGATCGCCGAGCAGCTGGTTGGGAGTGATGCTGGTGCCTCCTGACCCTCTCCCGGAGACAATCTGCATGGCCAGGTTCACTTCTCACCCACCTCACCACCCTCCCGCACTCCAAATCGTCATTCTGAGCCACCTCTTTGAGAAATTACATCCGATGCTTCCAGTCGGTGCAGCTAAGGAAGACAGATGCCAATGGGATGGATATTTCACAGCTCCACCGACCCGTTGATATCATCTGACTTTTATATCAATACCAAAGCGATCTGGAAAGGAGCTGGGTTATTTCAGCGATACAGCACCGCACATTGCTATGGCTCAGCATGTGCTGTAGTGATTTTTTTTAAGTAATCAAATGGCTTTCACAAATGAAGGGTAATTTCTTACAAGAATAAATCTTTTCCATTAGGAAAACATAAAGTGCGGGAGACAGGGTGGTTTTGTGTGTGTGTTGTTTTTTAAGGAAAAGCATTGGAATTACTACTTATCATCCAAAATAGAGAGTTGTTTTGAGGCTGCATGTGAGAAAATTGCCAGCTCTTATTGAATATCTTATTTACTTGCAAAGTAAAAAAGAAAGTAAATAAGAAGGTCTGCAAAATATCTGCATCTCTGGCAATTTCCCTGTGTGCAATCACATACACCGCCTACGGTCTCTGCAATAAATTGTAATCCCGGTCGTTTGCTTCCTCTCCTTATGTACATACATTATATTTTTGCTCAGCAATTTTGACTTCCACCCACTTTTGTTGATGGGCGGAAAGAGGGGGAACAGGGAATAAAAAATGTTGCCATATTTTCAGCGTGACAAATTACAGTGGGTATTTTATTTCCAGCTGGAATGTCTAATGATAAATAAATGTGCGTAGCGTTGTCCCCCCGGGGTAGCCAATGGGCATCTGAGTGTTTTATTTCAAATATCCCTGTATACAAGATCTGTGGCATTTCCAAGGCGAGATGGAGCTGTGAGGAAGGAGTTGTTTAGTAGGATTGTTGGAGAAAACAAACAATCGGCTGCTGTTGAGCATTGACTTGGCTTGCTGCGCTGTCGTTGGCTTTTTCCCTATTCAATCAACCATGTCTTATAGATTATTAAAGTGACTTTCTGTCAGAGGAACCTAAAGAGGCTTCCTCATTATCTGCTGGATTTGAGGCTGTTCTTTCTCACGTAAGGCCAGTGGAAAGGGAGATGCTGGTGTTCAGGGGCTGGTGCATCGCCCCGTTTCTGGGGCAACTCGTTGTGCGCACCCACTGCAGCGTGACCAAGGAACAACCTCCTGGTTTTGCTCTTGTGTGTAACCAACAGGATGGTCACTTGGTCAGCAATTTTTGCAAGTTCTGCAATTTACTGAGGTCCTGATTTTTCTGCTTAAAATTTCTGTCTTCCTCCTTCCTAAATCAACTCTCTGATGGTCTGGCCGTGGCTTGAAGGTGGCTCTTAGGCACATGATGGAGGCAGGACCGTGTCTGGGAATCTCTGGCTTGAAATCCCAGTTAATTCAGCCTTGTCTTCACTGCTTTCAAAACATTAATTCCCATCAAGATCAGTTTTCCCGTATCTGTGTTTTCTGGCCGCATCCTCAGCCCATGCAGCTCAGTCTATTCCATCAGCCCATCATCTTCCAAATCAAACGTGTCAGCAGTGCCTCACATGAGCTGGGCCTCGCTAGGTCTAATTTGCGGATCTAGGGTAGCTGGATTAAAGTTTGTTAAAAAAATAAGTAGAAACTTCAATGGATCAGAAGAAGTTTAAATTGAAATACTATATATAACCTGTGCTAATCCTCCCCCACTGCTAGACTTTAATTACCCAAAGATATTAAGAAAAAGCTGTGTTTTGTGCCCGCAGTCTTTAAATATGATTTTAGACTTTGTTAAAGGGACAGCCTCAAGGGAGTGGTTTAAATTGATACTCTGAAATAGAAACCGCTTTTCTTTCTCATTCTTTTGCTCATCTATTGTGCATGTAATTGTCCTCAGTGTAAGGTTCTAATTGACCTCAACTGCAATTAGATCAGACCCCAAAAGGCAGAGGGCAACCCGAAAACCCATCCAAGCAGCAGAAGCAGCACCAGCACTGGCCAGGGTCCAAGCTGGAGCCCTCTCTGTCAGACACATTTACACGGATGTGTTGGAGCATTCATGTTATTGACTACAGCAGCGGAAGCAGTGGAGAAATATCCCTATTCTCAGAGTGTAGCACTTCCCTGATAATTTTTACTGTGAGCTCTAAACACATCAATTCCTTCATGTTTGCTCTGGACCAGTGGATGCTGGACCAAGCAAGCCCCTGTTGTTACCTGCTGGTGGTCGGGGTGGGATGTGGGCTGGTGAGCATCACTTCTTGCTCTTGCATGGTACCACTGAACGTTGCGTAAGGCACATCTGAGACTGCAGAATAGGAATTTTATTTCCAAGACCAACAGCCCGGAACCAGAATTTTACAATTTCAAGCCTCAAGGGGTTCATCTTATTTACCATAAAGATTTTATGACCCAAGTCAAAAATCACTCAGCTTTATACTTTCCTCAGTCGTGTTACACTCCTTCAGCTCAGCCCCGGGCTTAGCCTGTCTTCCGAGCATCAGGAGCTGTCAAATCCATCCGTGGGCAGGGGAGGATGTGAGCACAAGGGATGCCAAAGGAGCTGCCGTGTTTCTAGGTCACCAGAGATGGAGGTTAAAGAGCTTACAAACCCAGCAGGTTTATTCGATGAGATGCTGGCTTTCCCCAAACCCGCAGGAAGAGGAGCTGTGCCACGTAGTACTGCTGGCCACGATGTGGAGATGTCTTACTCATAGGAGACCAAGTCAGGCTTTATTCAGTGATTTAGTGCATCCTGATTCAGGCAAAATTTCCCTCAGTGACTGGGGATGTGACCTGTCCTATTAATTTGACGGTGGTGGTGTTTTGCAGGGGGAGAAAAAGAAAAAAAAAGTTGTCTTTTCCCAAACGGTTATTCTCCTACATGCACGAGCAATTCTGAAATTAAAGCACTGCAACTCATTCTGCAAGGGCTGTTAACTTTACATCCTAATTGCTTAATTAAGCTGTCTTGATCCAGGTAATAATTGCAAACTTTCTATCTGAGAAGGGTTTGCCGAGTTAAGCAAGAATTGATTAAACATTTATGCTTCTGACAGAGCTGCCTGCCCTTTATTTCTTTCCGTTTGCTGTGAAAAAGTCTTCCCGAGCCAGACGTCTTCCCCCCCGACAGGTTTTATTTCACCCAAATTTAAGTGTGTAACCACCACCGCACCGTGGGTTGGTGCCAGGGGAGCACCGCAAACCGCTCCTGGCACGGCCGTTCCTCCGACGCAGGAGCGGGGACACCGAAGGAACATGAAACCCGGCCAGCTTTGCATTTCCCTTACAGGGTAGTTAGGCACTTTAGCAGCAATAAAAATAGATTTAAGAGCTCGTCAGCAAAATTGCATTAAAAGCACCCGCAGAAAAGGCACTATACATATTCATCTGCTCTTCTTCGGGAGTGTGCTGGGTCATGCTTTAAGCACAGATCAAAAAACCCCGGTGCAAGAGCTACTTGTCTGTCTAAAAGAATACATCGATTCCTTACGAGAGCGGAGCAGGCAGGGAGGTGGTGGCATCGCCTCGGACACCACCGGCGTGCTCCAGTTCTGGAGACGTGACCTAATCCCTCGCTGGTGGCTGGAGCAGCTTTGATTCAGCACAAATCACAGCGCTTTGTCCAGCAGCTTGTCCTGGGTAACTGCTGGGTTACGGGGTGAAGAATCGGGGCTGGTGGGAGTTTAGGGAGAGGCAGAGCAGATCTTCCTTTGGGGGCACTTTCTGCCCCGGGGGGATGCAGCATCTCGCTGCTGGGAGGTTTGGGGGTACTGGTTGTGAGTAGCCCCACGGCAGCCCCCCCTCCACGCTGCCCCTGCTCCCTCCATCTATTAACCAGGCACCCCCTCAATGTCAATGCTTTACATCAAGAGGGGGGAAAAACAAACAAAAAAACCCCACAGGGATGTGGTACCCTGTGAAAAGCCCTGAGCTCCAGCTTCTTTTGTTCCTCTGTTCTTGCAAATCTTGCTGTGGGACGTGTCAGCTCCATCAAGGAGTGTCCTCACAGTATTTCCAAGTGTCTTTTATCACTGCTGTCCCCAGTTACGTTTGTTTTTGTGGTGTGGTGAGGGTTTGTAATCTTTTTTTCTTGCCACTTAGAGATTCGGATCAGGAAGCAACTAGTTGAGGTTGGTGTTGTCGTGGTCTGACTTTCTGGGAGCCTTCTGAATAAATTTCCTTTTATTAGACACAAAGGCTCCCATTGCTGCGCCTTCATCCTCATTACTCCCCGATAAGCGCCTACATAACCCGTCTCAAGTTCTGCTTTGGTATTCAAGGTCCTGTGTTTCTTACAGCTCCTGCTTATGTGTGTGGGAGCTAGAAGGGAAATACAACCTTCTCCGGCCACCGATGAAGCAACCTCCCTGTGTCCGCTGCTGTCTCCATCTCCCGCAAAACCGCTGAGCACCGTAAATTAGAACGGCATGACACATTTCCTTGTGCCTGCAAATGAGGATGGATTCCACTGATGAGCATGTTAGGTGAAAGAATATATTTCCCCAGTTCGTGGAGGAAAAAAAAAAGAGACATTTTTAATTGTCTCTGCATTTTTGAGTGTTGAAGTTTGCCTGCTTACAGGGATTGGCACTGCTGGGCTCAATGAGAACAGTTGTTCAGAGGCATTTTGGAGGACAAATCCCTGCAACACTGCGGGGTAAGGGGGATTGGTGAGGGGCAAACAGCCCCTCTTGGCTCTCAGCTCTCATCTCTACTCTCTAGTACCAGTGATGGGGTAGCTGGCAAGCAAAGACACATCTGTATGGTTAACTTGGTTGGTTTGCTTTGTTTTTTGCATCTTTTGGCTATGGCAACATCAGATGATGAAGCGAGGCAGGTTGCTGTAGCATCATTTCAGCCCGTGGAGCGGTGGGAGAGTCAAGTGCAAAAAAACCTGCCTGTTTGTTTAAATTTCAAGCTGTTGATATGAGGTGGAAGATGAAGGGAAAGGACGGGGACAGCAGTCACTTTCCTTTTGTTTGCAGGCAGGGGAAGAGCTGGCTGGAATGCATGCAGGAGCATGGGAGGGCCTGAGGAGCAAATATTGGCTCCTGCCCTGCGTGAAGGGGAAGCTTGAAGCAGTGGGGGGGATGCAAAACAAACACCTTCCCTCCTGCTCCCGTCAGCTATCCAAACATCTCACAAGGCAAAAAGCATCTTGCACTAAGGAGTGGATGTGCCATGTATTTCAAAAGCCCAAACTGTCCTTTCCTGTCTAAGGAGAAAGTTGTGTTGAATGCGCAGGAGGAGGGTGGGGATGGGGAGTCCCTGCAGCAGCGTTTGCTGAGTCCAGCCAGGGGCAGAGGGTTGCACATCAGGGTGTCGAGCAGAAAAAAGAGGACACGGGGGTCCAAGGGCATGGTGGGACCACGCCAGGACCGAGGTCCTGTGGAGTTCGGCGAAGGAAAGCTTTGCTGGTTCTCATTTAATTTAGTTTGGTTTAATGTTTCGTTAGATTTTTCTGACAAAGACTACTGAGCAGTTGGGGTAGAGATAAGTTTGGAGCTTCAGGACTGTCCCCTATGGCAGGGAGGGGGCTGGAGCCCCTGCGATCCCCTCTCCAGCCAGAACCCCCCAGTACTTCCATCCTTTCCCTCTTTAAGCATCTCCTGTATCCCCATCCCAGAACCAGCTGCATTTCTGCAGTTGATGTCAGGAAAGCACTGAAGTCACAGCCACCAGCATGAGGCCATTGGGGTCACATGTGTCCATTTAGTATCTTCCTGCAAAGTCCATTGATCAGGTTTTATACCCAGCAGCACATGGCCATAAAAAACCTGAGGAGCTGTTGATTTACACTCCCTGGCCATCAGACTTTTAGCAGCGTTAAGGAGCCCAGTGTAGTCCCAGTGTTCCCCCTTCCTGGGGGTACAGCCCGGCTCCCCGTGCTGCCCCAAAAACAAGCCTGGCACCCACAGAATAACTCACAGAAGCCCCCAGGTAGAACCCCTGGCTCCCCAGGGTTTTGGGAAAGTCAACATTAGCCCTTTTTCCAGCATCTCCATCCCACTGAGGTGCCCTAAGAGCCTGTGGACAGCTGCAGCCACATTAGAGTGGTCCCCAGCCCATCGCTGGTGCTGCTGGGCTGGGGGAGGGATGCTGCTGGGGGATGGATGCTGCTGGCAGCACAGGGAGGGGGTTGGAAAGGGAAGAACTGTGGTAAATCACTGTTTTGGTCACGGTGGAATGGGAAACCCCATGGGAAGGCAGGAGGGGACAGCGGGAGGACCGGCAGCACTGGGCGGTGGCAGCAGCTTGGCATGGAAATGATCAAGGGGCTTCCCCACCATGGGCACAGGCATCCCAGAGGGACCATTTCCAGTCTTCTCACCCCATTCCCTAATGATTTTGTTGGGCTAAGAACAACAACAAAAAAAAGAACAGCATCTATTTGCCAGTCAGGTGAGAATTGAGCTTTAAAATCCAGCCGTCAAGAATAAAATGCAAATAGGAGCACGCAGGGCAGCAAAGAAGCGATCTGATGCCTTTGATTGTTCCTGGCTGGGTCTCGTAAATCATTGCTGTCTCAGTCCTGTGCCCTGCTTTCTAATTCCTGCCATTACTACTGCATTTATCCACTCGCATAGTTGGTTGGAATTCGAGATGTTGGTTTAATGTGGCACTGATGACATGGCAGGCATTTATAAAAGGTGCAGCAGCAACCTGGTTTGTGGAGAATACAGATTTTTTTTTTTTCGTAACAGTAATAATACAAAAGGAAATAGCATCTCTGGCTGAAACATCAAAGGCAATTGGAACAATTTTGCGAAAGGTTTTATGCTCTATAATCATTTAGTTATTTTTTCTTCTTTTGATTTCACCTTCCCTGTGATGCTAAATGCGAGTAGGCTGCGTATGATAAAGGCCATGCCTTGGGGGAACATGGTCCTTCACCTATTTCATGTGCACCGGTTATATGTCTAACACGAGATTGAATTCATATTTAAACCATTGACACGTGTGCCTGGCTTTAGTTCTGGTTTTGAATGGAGCCCGTGAGTGATAGCATATGAGACGGCCTGGGGGAAATCTGTCCCTGGTGTGACACTGATGTCACCTCCACGCGAGGTGGCCCTGGGCATTAACAGCACCGAGGGCAAGGGCTGGTGTTGGGCACAGCACTGGGAATTTACCCTGTAAGTGATGGGGTGAGGGAGCCGAGGAAGGAGCAGCGGGAAGGGACGGGAACCACGTCCTCATGTCCCAACCTCTCCCGCCTCCCCTCCCTGCCCCGGGTCCCCCGTGCTGATGGAGCACTGAGACGAGAGGAGAGCATCATCTGTCCTCTCGGAGTAGGAATGTTCTGAAATCTGATTGAAAATTTAAAAAATTTAAAAATAGGGTGGAGCCAACTGAGGCCAGAACCCTTTTGATATCACTGCAAAGTGGGGAATGAGCTCACCCCCCCCCCAGCAGCCCTGTCTGCTGGAGCAATCAGCCCCAAGCACAGTTAATTTCCCATCGATTGCTGTCTCCTTGATTAAGGAAGGGCTTTTGATCGGAAGTGTCATGAATCCCTGTCACGCAGAAGGGCCAGAGCTGCTCTCCTGGGTATCGATTGGGGTGCAGGCGGGACGGCCGGTGTCACCGTGGGCAGGGAGCAGGGGTGCGATACCCAGCACAAATCTGGAGCTGGGTGCTCCTGAGAATGGCTTTTCCAGTTGTGGGGGGGGCAGGAGAGCAGCCGGGGCACCCACGGGATGCAGCAGCATCTCCCCATCGCCGCCTGCTCGGGAAGGGCTGACCCGTCCGCTCTCCCGGCCATGGCAGAAAGCGCCGGGCTGGCTCGTGTTTTCAGGCTGCAACAAAAATAATTTTCTTCTGGAGGCTTCAGAAGGCAAAAAATAAAAGACAATATTTACATTTGCCTGTGATGTGTCACTCTGCGTGGGTTGTCATCACTCCTCCTGCGGAGGCCCTGCAGGTAAGCGAGTGACAGGAGGAGGCTGTGACTCACCAGATGGGACACGTCTCTCCAATGTGACTTCAAACGTGGGACATTAAAGAGGGATTGTCGCATTACAACAAATACCACTCTGGATTTCCAAGCAGCGAGCAGAAAGCCTGGTGCTTTGAGGAGGGTGCTTGGGCACCTGTCCCCTTAAAACCGGCTGCTCACCAGTGGCCCTGCACTGAGTTGTGTCTGATCTCTGCAGCTTGGTGTAGCTGTCCTTTGTGTTTTTCCAAACAGACAAATAGCACCAAACCCCCATGAGCTGGAGAAACCCCCTTTTCCCATGCGGATCCCCACCGTGGCAAGCGGTTGTGCGCTGGGTGTTGCTTCTGGATGTGTTTTATTGCTATGCCCACGAGGCCAAGGGAGCACAAAGCACCTTGAGCAGTTGGCAAGGAGCTTGCATGCAAACATTAATACACAGAATGATTAATTACTATTTGCCTCCTATTATTATTTGTTTTCTATCAGCATCCTTGCTCTGGTTCTCTTCTGAATCCAACTCTCGATGCCAAGCCGGGGATATTTTAGGAAATGCAGATTATATAATATTTACATCTGTGCCACTTGTTTATTCCTCTCTGTCAGTTAATTTTATTACTGCGCCTCTCATACAAAAGCAATGATTTGCAGAGCCAAAAGCATGCTACGTGTTTTCAAGGATGCACTAATTTTAATAATTAAAAAGCTGCTGCTTTCCATCTGCCCAGGCAGGGATGGTGGGGACAGCGGGAGGACAGCGCTCCAACCAGCCCTGGTCCCTGACAGCGTAAATGTACCCTCATGCCCTCCCATTGGAAAATCCCACCCTGCAGCAGCTCAATTCTCCCCTAAAACATGACGGAATTTGTGGGTCTGGTCCAGGGTCTGCAGGTTTATCTTGGCTTTCTTGTCTGGGAAGAGGAAAAGACCTGGGAAGGGAGAACAAGTCATTAGGGAATTTTTTCAGGGCTTTAGGGATGAGCTGGAAAACTTGGACTGAAACAAAGCTGCATTTTCCATTGGTCAGAATCACCTTTTCCCTTGACGAGAATCATCAGTTTGGAACAAAGACCAGGTTGGTGTTGCTGGGGAGGAGCACCCAGCCTGGAGGAAGGGCTGGGGATGGAAACGCTCTTCTCTCCATCAGGCAGGGGCTGCCAGCCCCCAGCAAGGACAGGGACAGTGCCACAGGGCCACCAAAACGGGGCTTCGCTGGCACCGCTGCAGCAGAGGGGCCACAAAGTCATTTTGATAGATGCCGTGCCCCAGAGCAGGTGGCTGGGTACCCAGGGTGTCAGGATAAAGTCAGCTTTGCACTTCAAGAGTGGGGGGACAGGGACCCCAAGTGTCACCACTCAGACCAGCACCAGAACAAACCTGTGCAGACGGTTGCATCCCACTGCGCAGTGCAAACATGAATCCATCGGTTTGGCTCTGTCCAAACCTGCCTCTCAAAGCTCGGTCTGGGGGCTTGGGTGCCTATTAAACCCAGCTCTTGTAGCATTTCTGATCTTTCCCAGTTTAAAAAGCTTCAGGCATTAACCTCCAGGAGCGCAGCCGTACCCAGCTGCTCGTTACCACCACCCCTGTTTGATAGCGGTCCTGTAGGATTCCCTCTCCGAGAACAAAAGCAGTATCTGTAGCACACGGGGATGTATAAGACAAATAATAGCAAAAGGTTAACAGCATTTAGTAATATAAACCCCCCTGGCACTACTACCACATCTAAGCAAGGAGCCTGACAAGCATAATCCAAAGAAAATATAAAAGATGCAAATGAAAACAGGCAGAAAGGACAGTAGGACACACGGTAGGAGGTATTTCTCTGTGGTACAAGCTCTTTTCAGAGGAGCAGATGTCTCGGCTGGCAGGAAGGGGAAGAGGGGATTTGTTTATTGAGGGGAAAAATAATCTTTTAATTTGGCTCGTGGATCAAAATCTGAAAATTCATCCCCAAAGACCCTATTCGCTGGCGTTTCTTCTCGCTGGTGCTAGCAGCAAAGCCGAGGGAAGGCTGTTTGCAGCGGGCAGGGCTGGCCTTGGGGAGGCCATGTCCCCAAAAGGCCAGCGTGGCTGTGCCACCAGCCGCCGTGACTCAGGGGACACTTTGTGGTGCCCGGCCCTGGATCGTCCCACACATCCACACTCTGGCCTAACAGAGGATATATATATTAAAAAAATGGAGCATGATGTATAGTTCCCCTAAGGCTTGGATAATTCGGGTCTCTCCTCCTCCCCTCCTGCCTTGTAAGTGCTGCCTTGAAACTCAGGAGGGGATGCTGCTGAGCGCACCGAGGGCTGATGTCTGAGACCATAATTACACGCAATGTTAAGTGCGGAGACATTTCCAAGGCTCCGCTGAGACCAGAAGCAAAGGGAAGGGGAGGTTGTTTTAATTGGAAAAAACAACAACAACAACAACAACCCTCTTATCTAAGCGAGCCTGTTGTGTTTGCAGCAGGGCCAGGCTGGTGCCACCGTCACCCGCCGTGCCGCTGGCTGCAGAACCGGTGCCATGACCCATCTCTGCTGGTTCGGGTGAGGAAGATGAGGGTGTTTCAGCAGGGCTGTTCTGGGAGCCGGCTGCAGAGCTGGCGGGGAGACGGGCTCAGTGGCGCCGCTTCTCCATCCCTGCCGCCTCAATTAGGAAGAGCCCAACCCCGCGTCAGGAACAGCGCCCAAGCCCTGCACAGGACTCCCGGAGCAAACCCCAGCTTAATATAGCTGCCAAAATAATCTGTGCAGCTCCGTTCGCCTCCCCTCCTTGCCCTGCTAGCAGCCTCATGCTGTATATGCTGGAGCTCAGCATCCTTCTGGCAGGGTGGCCTGTTCCTGCTGCTGTTTAAATTAGTCAAAAAAAACCCCAAACCAACCTTTTCTCCGAAGAAGAGCTGAGACGACACCTCCTTGCATGCTTTGGGGTTGTGGGCCCACCTGAAAAAGCAGCAAAGAAAGAAAAATTAGAGAGAGGGGGGTAATGAAACAAGTTGCAGCCACTCAAAGGGAAGCGAGATGCTCGTGATTTTTCTCCTCCACCCTTGTGGGGCCAAGCAGCTCAGCTCTGGGGTTTATCAAGGATGATTTTGCCAACAGCAGCGCTTGGATGGTGACAGTTCTCACCCCAAAAATCTGTGGGGAAAATAGACGGGGCACTGAGATGTGCAGAGATCCTCAGCCACGTACCTTCCCTTTTTGCCTTAGACACCGTGATTTCCGACCAGCTCCCCAGCCAGTGCCCGTATCAGTTGAACCTCCTCTAGTTTTCAACACAGGCTGACCCGACGGCTGCTGCCACTTTTTTCAGGTAAAAAAATTTTTAAAAAGGCCTTCAAATTGTTTATGGTGTTTGACAGAGCAAATGAAGTGTGCCCGTCAATACCCCCAGTTGTCATTTTACATCAGCGCTGGTCAAGATTACTGAGTTTTGCTGCAACCCAGCATTCAGGCAGCAATTTTGTGGTGTAGGAACAGATTTTTAGGAGAAAAAAAGAAGAACTGACCAATCCAATGACTTAAAAAGAGCCGACTTGATGTGCATCATGTAAGAAAGCAAGCAGGTTCTGCAAGAAGAAAATAAGCACCATTGACAGCATGCTTGAGAGAGATCATTGACTGCTTTGCTCAGCATCCCCAGCTTTCAACTCCCACCTCTTGGATCCCTTAACTTCAGTTATTGGTCTTATCAATACAAAGAATTAATGGTTTGTTATTTTCAAACAAAGAAAGGGCCAACTTGAAAAAAAAAATAAAAGTTTGAGTTAAAAACCTCCCAAATGGTTTCGACTTTCCTTCAGCAAGGGAAAACATTTCTACCCTTCTTCCCCTAAAAAAACCAGGTTGTATTTGCTATGAATGTGCAGGCTACACTGATGTTCCTCTGCCTATGGCAAAAAAGAAATATTTTTTTTGACAAAGACTTTTTTATTCAGCCCAAATTCAAGTTTTCTCTCTGCTTAGGAGAAGAGAATTTTCCCATTTTACGGAAGTAAATAAAATATCTTTGCTATTATATCACAACAACAGTCATACATACATACATGAGCCGAGCGATTTTCCCCTTGGTAGTCCCTTCAGAGGGAGGTGTTCACTTGACATCAGTTACACACGGCAAAGTAATGAGTTATGTTAATTGAGCTCATCCTTGCAAATTGATATTGCTCCTGCAAATAGACGAAAAAAAAAAAACTTAAATATGTTTGCGCACCATCTGTATGGAGCTCATATCCAATAGCAACAGGGTCAGCTGTGGCTCAGCTCTCCGGTCTTACTGCTAAACTAAGGGAAATGAGCTTTGACTGAGGGGCGATTGTAGGTGATAAAAGCTCCCCAGCTGGAAGGATGCTGCTGCAGCAGCCCTGGCCTATGCACCGCTCAAACCTGACCACAGGCTGAGTTTAAACTTCGAAAGGGCACCTCTGGCTGAAGAGATGGGTTTGTTCCCCCCACTGCTGCTCCTGTCCTCCCTTCCCCAGACCCAGTCTCAGTTTTCATGAGTTTTGGTCCAAATCAGCCCAGTGCAGCCCCAGCCCAGCACATCTGCCAGCGACACCAAGCAGAGAAATCCCAATGATGGCACCAGACAGTTCTGAGACCAATTAACAGGGCCTGAACTTTAGGAGACTGTTTAATTGAAGAAAGTTGAAGGACGTGCGCCTGATTCGGGTGCAGCAGAGCCTGGAGGCAGCGGAGCGGTGAATGAGAGATAATGAATTTCAAACCGCTTTACTAACCCAGTAGCCTCATGCCCACGGGGTGTTTTGCAATCGGGATCATTTTCATGTTGATGTGTGCCTTGGTTTGAGCCTGCCTTTACTGTGTTTGCTTCTAATGGCAGTGCATAAACCATCCACCAGAGAATGATATGGCTCTGTATTCAATTATGAACATATACATGCACGCATGCATCTCGTATGTACTCATTTATACATGCACACACCTATAGGGGAATGCAGAGCTTCCTATGTCCAGCCTGGCCATGAGCACAGCTCGGGTCTCACCCCTGGAATTGCCGAATGTAGGTGTATTAAAAGGAAAAACACATTAAATCTCAGGCAAGGCAAATAAGAGCACAAGAGCTCCCATCAGAGCCAGGACCAGAGGTATCGCTCAAAGGTGAACACGTTTTTCAAACAGATCCCCCCAGTGCTAGGGGAGCGTGGGCTCTGGAAGGTACAAGAGAAGCAGGATGGGTGGGGGTGACTTTCTGCAGGGCAGCCCCCGGGACAGGGGTACCCAGGGATGGGGACAGGGGTACCCAGGGATGGGGACAGGGGGTCCCTCTGCAGCCTTGTGCCCTCTCAGTCCTGTCTCGTTACCGAATGTCCACACATTTCATCGAGCACCAGGTCACATTTTTGTGAAGCTGCTTCTAGATCCTATCGATCCAGAGGGAGAAGGATAGAGATCATTAAGTATTTAAATGGAGACAAATGAGTCTCTGTTGCTGTGACATCCAATAAACTTTCAGCCAGTTGCCTTAATCCCTTGTAACTAAAAAAAAAAAAAAAAAAATTATGTTCAATCAGTCATTAATGAAGCCATAAATCATTAGCAGAATAATTCTTTCCAAATTGAATTACTCCTTTCAATTATTTTGCTTTTCTTCCTCCTTTCCTTTCATTCCTTCATTCCCCAAGGAGCTGAACAGAGCCAATGCATCGGAATTAAACTTAACCAGCCTGATGCTGCTCAGTAACGTTTTGACTTCTCTCTTCTCCTTTCTGGCCTCTCATCTGTCCTTTTTCTCTGCAAACCCCATGGCAGGAGCAAATGAAAACCATGATGTCAAAGCCCGCCGTTTCCCCTGAGGTTTACCCAGGGAGGGATTTTTTATTTACCTTTTTATTGAATGAGTCCTTCTGGAAAACAGAGAGCAGGAGCCTGTCTTTGATTTTATCTTAATGAACATTACTGATCCAGCTCGCAGCCTTTCAAACCTTATCATTCGACAAAGCTGTGCTGAGATGTGATAGAGAGCCACACTGAAACAAGATTTAATCTGTCCAGCGTTTCTGCACCAGTGCCTCATCCCTAATGTAATCTGTACTTGTTTGCAGCCCAATGCAAACACGGAATGTAAAAGTGGCAGGTGCAGAAGCAGAATCTCCTCCAGGTCCTACCACGCTACGTGTTCCTAGTCCCAGGGACCAAAACCAGCAGAATTATTCTAGCAAGATGAAAAGTGGCATCCCCAGGGTAATTTTAGGAAAGGATTTTCATTTTCCTTTTCACATTTCTCAAAAAAAACATGTAGCATTTGTTAACATCTCCCCTGGTCCACACCCCCAAATCCTGCAAAAACAGAGATATTGCTGTGCCGGATTTTTCCCCACAAGCTTCCTTCGCTCTTCCTTTTCCCCTGGCATTCAAAGGGTTAAAAGCATCTTTGTTTCATTTCTCATCCTCTGCACTGACCACCATCAGCTTTCCCAAGCTGTACTTGAAACAAGTTCTTAATTAAGCTCTTGCACGCTGTTTGATATTCATGATTCTTTTCATTACTTCTTAACTCTGTTGAGTTTCTTACCTTCTTTTTATGCAACTCAGCCTATTCTCCATTCACTAAATCCTTTGAATCCCTGAATTGCATTTTTGTTATCCTTACTGTTATTGCTTACATCCTGTCTCAGCCATTGTGGCATTTAGATTTTTTTTTTTTCCCTGAGGCTTAGATTTGCACATGTGTGTATATGGATATATAATACATCATTTGCTGAGCAGCATGCAAATTGCAGTCTCTGGGAGAAGAGTAACCTGCATATTGCCAGAACGAGCATCAGTGAAATATGGGAAATTAATTTAGCCCCATGAAGTAGATAATTACTATTTTGCAGATTGAGAAAGTGGGGCATAAAGAGATTAAGGCCCAAGGCCCCAATCTAGCCAAAACCCAATCATATGCTTAATTTAAAGGAGATCAGATAGTTCCCTCAAAGCCAGCAAGAGCAGCCATTGCTTAATATCAGGCACACATGGAAATGTTTTGCTGAAGGAGCCAGCGTGGGGTTGGGACCAGGGGATGGAGGAACATAGCTCAGAGAGGAAGGGCTTGTGCAGCCTCTAACAAACCTGGGCTGAAATTCAAGGGCTGACAGTCGGTAGGAGGAAAAAAAAATGTGTCAGTAGGACTTGCGACCTCCAAACGCTGTCGAAAGCCAGTTTAAGGCACCTCGGCGTAAGCAGCCGAAGTCTACCTAGCTGGTGATTGTTCCTTATTAAACTTCCCCTTGGGACAGCTCAAATCCCTTGTTTTTATGCTCGATTAGATCTCAGATACTCCGAGCCTGCTGTGTCTCCGCAGTGAGGATGCGGCACAGCCCGGCTGGGTCCCTCTGCTCCACAAACACCCACAGCATCACCCGTCCTGCCTGCGCCCAAATTGCTGGAGGTTTGCAAAATTAATTGCTGTTACCTACTAATGTGTGTTAAATGCATTGAGGTTCTCAGTTAGGCGGCTTTATGAAATTAGAGGAGAATTAATATACTATAGACTGCTGCTTCATCGGGTTAATCGAGCTACGTTTTTTACTGCTAGATGCTTGATTACAGGGGCCGTGCCGTGCGTGTGAAACAGCGTGAAAACCTGCTGGTTTACCTCCCAGGGCTCTCGAGGATGGGCACAGCTCCCTCCTCGCTTCCGCTCCCGCGTGGCTTGGGGCAGGGACGGTCTCTCCAAATGTCCTTGGCAGAGCCAGCAAAACGGTCTGTGGGGGAAAAAAAGTAATTAGAAACCCTGGTCGGTGCAATCTGCTTTTGCTTCTGCCACGAGGACCCGATGCATGGGGAGAGCAGTCATGGGGTGGGAGCTGGATGTGACACATCCCACTGCTTGGCCAGGAGTAAAACCTGAGTGGAAAGTAGGAACGCTTGTCCCGTTGGGGATGGAGAGGTCTGCACAACCTGGCTGTGGAGGAGGATGATGCTGGGGGGATGAAGGTCCTGCTGCCTCACAGGAGAAGGGCTTTGCAAAAGACTCAAATGCCAAGTTTTACGTGTTGGTAACATATTTGGTGGTTTCTCCCTGAGGTTTCACCTGCCATCCTCAGCTTTGGAGCTGGCCTGACGTTAACACTGAGTTTTTAATTTTTTTTTAACATTTTGAGAAAAGAGGAGAGCCTGTGAGGACACCTCCTCCTCCTCCGGCACAGCTGTAGGTGCCACATACACATCTCAAGGAAGCTGCATACATCATTTATAAACAGATTTGCACATCTTCACACATAGCTCCTCAGGCTGGGCTCACCTATTGCCAAGGCTGCTGTGGTCCATCTAGCCTGTTGTATGTATTTCAAACTAATGCGCAAATACAGTTTTACATAAAATACCAGAGCCGAAGAGTTATGCCAGTCCTCTGGGAAAGTAATACCCATCTTAATAAAGTGTGTAAATACATATTTATTTGCTAGACTGGAACCAAAGAGGCTGTTCTGGTCTGCCAGAGAAAAGAAATACACATTTTAAGACTGCCTAGGTACATAATTACCTTAGAGAGAGAGTGAAATAAATCATCAATGTCTTCTTGCTCTCCAGGAAGGAAGAGTCCTGAGCTCTCCTGTAGTTCCCTTTGCTGGCAGCAAACATCCCCAGGCACTGTGTGAACCCATCCAGTGGCAACTGGTGAGTCTGGGAAGGAAACCAGTAACAACCAGTGCACACAGTGGTAGGGCAGACCCTTCCTCTAGACTTTGTAAGTGTCTCTGAAAACACCTGGGTCCTACCCAGCGCAGGATATATTTATCACTGCTAATGGAGTCTACTCTATGGAGACAAAGTGAAGTGAAGGAGAATTGATTTGGTAAAGATACACCAGTGTTACCTGTCTGCCTGGCGCCTGGGGAGGGAGTCGGAGGCTCCAGGTCCCGGCTCTGACCTGGATTTTGGAAGCAAAACTCAATAATTTTGGGGGGTTGTGGTCCTTCCATTTGACATTAAGATTCTGCTCGTTGTCCATAAAGAGTTAATGAATAGATGTCTTAATAAGCAACCAGTCAATGCCAATGGATTGCGCAGCCCTCCAGTCGATAACTCGCTGACAATGTCCTTATGACCATCTGCAGTAAAAACTCCCCGTGTCTGCAATATGCTTATAATGGCTATTAATTATTTATTGGTCTTTTAGAAAATGTTTGCAAGTGGGGCTGCAGAATAAAAGGCTGCTGGCTCCTCTTTCCATCTCCCTTCTCCCACTGCCGCGCACGTACTCACGAGGGGCTGCATCTCCATCTCCCCCTGAGCCCAGGGGCAGGGCAGGGGGACTTCAACAAGGACACGGCTCCTCTCCTTCATTTTCAGAAACTATCAGCTCTTTCCTGAGCTGGTGGAAATTGGCTTTGCTCTTGGGGTGAGATATGCAACCCCAAATCTGCAGCAATGCTAAGGCTTGAGTGATGGCCCCCGGCACCGAGGGATGCACAGGGAGGACGGGCACCGAGGATGCGCACAGACAGGGATAAACTTAGCAGCAGCTCTCGCCAGGCTGTCACACTCACAAACATGAAGAAGCCAAGGGTTCCGCACACCCAAATGCCCAAGTTGCTTTTTTTGAAGAGCCGGAATGTGGCTGCAGCGGGGAGGTGCCAGACTGGGCTCGGTTCGAGATGCAGCTTCTGAGAAAGAAAATGAATTATGCATAGTGGCCCAGCCTGGAGATCATTGATGATAAATAACACTAAGTGGGAGCTAGCTTGCTGCATGCTTCAGCTCCAGCCTGCCCCTGCACTGCTTTCTTTTTTTTTTTAAAGAGTACTATGGATTATGGAGTACAGTTTGATGTGAAAGGAGTAGTTTCTGCAGTTGTTCTTTAGGCTGGAAGAATTGTCTCCTTTTGCAAGGTTCCCAGGAGCTGTTGTTCTTCAGCTGCACCCTTCAATCGTTGCTCCAAGCTATGGGCTGAAGTGCACCCCAGAGAATTCAAACACAAATGTCAGGCTGAGCAGGGGGTTCCCTGGGATTTGTTCAAACAAATGAAATTTCCTGGAAACGGAGGTCATAAAACTGCATTGCAGACAGGGTGAGAGAAATCACCTGGAGCCCATGGGCAGGCAAAACTCCCCGAACACGCACCCACAGCCCCATGCACTCCCTGAAACTTCGCCAAATACCTTTAAAAACCATCCCACCCTCAGTTACCAGAGCCTGCCTCACACCTGCTGTGCCTCCAGTTGTCTCCTCCATTCCTCTTCAAACCAGGAGCTTATTCCAGCCCCAAACTCACTCAGATTTATGCTAAGGATTAATTAGGGTGGGTGGGGGCTTGGGAGAAGCTCCTGTCCCCATCACAGCTGGGCTTGTTGTTAATTCCTGACGCGTTTCTTTTCCCCACCTGTTAATCTCTTGGCTTTTCTCCTTTTCTGTTCCCTTTGCAGTATAAAAAGGCACAGGGTGGGGGCTGGCAGGGTCAGACAGCATTTAAGGCTGAAGATTTTTTTTTTTTTTTTTAAGGTAATTAATAGAGCTTGTTTAGAAATGGTGATGTAAGCCCTATTGCAGATGGGGCTCATTCCAAACATACTCCCAGGAGAAGTTCGTCTGTGCTCTGTTTTTCAGGTGGGGGTGCAGGAAGAGCTCTAGGGCTGGGCATCTTCCACATCCCCCAATTCACCTGTTTATTGAGTAGCAAGAAGGACATGAAACCACTTTTGTGCTTGGAAACTGTGAGAGATACCTGCAAAGGGGTTAAATAGCATCATTACAGTTAATGACTCCTGATGACCACTTGCAAATAAAGAGACAGATGGTGCCACCCTGCCCAACCTCTGGCAATGCCTCAGAAACCGTGCACAAGCCCAAACCAGGTGATTAAAATTCTGTATTCTCTTAACAGCCCATTGCCATTTCAGAAAAGCAGATATGTAAATACAGCCTTTTCGTGTACAGGGATTTATTATACCTTCAGCACTCTGACAGGGGATGATTGACAATAAGGGCGATGGGACTGTTTGCCACGCTCTCTGCCAGGCAGACACATCAAGAAAAGCACAAAGAAAGTAACAGGGCAGAGCTTAAAGTAGGTGTAATTTATCTGCCAAGGAGATCACTTAGAGAAAGCCAGTGGGCTAGAGCTGCAGGGTCAGGAATGGCTTCAATCTACCGGTTTCAAAACAAGCGGGGTCTGGCAGGAGCATCTGAAATAAAGGGCTATGTCTCTGAAGAAAAGAGCCTTCCCTCCTGCCTGCTCCCCTCTTCATTGCTCGCTGATGCAAGGAATTATCTGCTCATCATGGTGGTAACTGGGGACATCTGCTCCTGCATCCTCGGCCATGGAGGATGCTCTGGTCCTGCTCTTCCCGCTCCCAGCCCCGTCGCATCCCCTCTGCCCCACGCACAAAGGTGATGCACTAGGGACGTGCACCAGAGTTTTGCACTCAGGAGCAGAAGCAAAGGAAGCATTAAGAGCTGCATTTTTCCACTCATGCTGAAAAGCTGTTGTCCTCGTTGATGTCAAGCAGGAATTTTGAGCCTGCCACCGGCTCTGAGCATTTAATCGTACGTGACCTCTCTGAAGAAACATGGGAAATTAGCTGCAGAGTTAAGAACAGAGCCCAGGAGTCCTGATCCCTACCTCCTTCATTTAATCACAAGATGAAGCTTGCTCTTGATGGAAAGCAAACAGCTGAGAGCTGGAACAGAGCTTTGCAGTGAATTACAAATGTTCAGACTATTGCTTAGATTTGAGTTGTTAATCCTGGTTTCTCCTGGTTTCTGCTCTTAACTCATTTCCACTTCTCAGCCTGCAAAGCGATCACACAGGATGTGGCTTTGCTATAGTCTCCAAGCCCATATACGTGTTGTACATGTTGTTTGACAGGTCTGGGGGATCTTCATCCCTACAAATTTTAAAGGCAGCTTAACCTGCATCTGCCATAAATGATGCCAGAGATGCTGCCCAAGACCCCACGCTTTCCTTCCAGTCATAAAACCAGCTCCATCATCCAGAATTAATCTAGGACATCACATGGTGTCACGACCACTTCATCACAATTGCCTCTTTTTGTTATTTTTAAGAAAGCTCCCAACAGCCTGGGGATCACCAGGTGGTTTTGCTTTTTTGTCAGAAAACTGACTGACCCTCTGAGGACAGCACCGCAGTCCTAATGTAATAAAACATGAAAGATAACAGGTTTTTCCTGGAGAAACCTGCCACCACCAGTTAGATCTGGGGTTAAGGAGGTTGAAACTGCACGATATAAGTAATATCTTCCTTTAGAAGATGCATTACTAAAGCAGTTTGTCTTGAATAGGCATTTTGCTTTTCTGTGCATTTCTGCACTAGAGAGCGAGGAATTGACTCTGTTTCAACTACTTTAATTAAACTGAGTTAAAATCTGTCAGAGCAAACTTTCCTGCTATGCCTACACAAAATCTGTTAAATGAGAAAACCAAAATACAATGGCTATTACTTTCTGTCAAATTCTACAGGATTTTCTTTTTTTAAGAGAGGCTGAAAAGCTCATTCTGCACTAGTTAAATTCCGGCTTCCACTTTGAAGCTTTTTATTTGCAATGGATGTATCTTTGTTAAACAAGCTGGGTTGAATTCCTGCCTTCTCCATCCATCCATTCTCTTAAGGAGCTTGATTGATGCAACAGCATCAACACAACGCAGAGAGTGAGACAGAGGGTGATGGGAGCAGGGGCAGGGACCTGCATCGCAGTCCCCACTTTCAGAGCAAAAAGGCAGATTTGTGCATCAGTATCGGTCCAGAGCAGGTTGGTTTGGGTTGCAAACAGCATTTAATATATCTTCAATATGACCATGTCTGTCACAAGTGACCAATCCATGGATGTAAAAAGGGAAGCGGCTCCTGCCAAGTGCAAAGGACATTTTTTACTTTTTTTTTTTTTGAGAGAGAGAGGCACATTTGTACACCCCAAGCCATGCGTTGAGTGCTGATGGCGACTTGGGGTGGTTGTGATGGAAGCAGGTGCCCTGGTCTCTGCCCCATTCCCCAGCACAGGGATGCAGGATGCTGCGCTCTCATCTTAATCACCATGAAAAGCTCTGGGAGCTGTGCGGGTAAAGACTCTGTTTAAACCTAAGATGAGGTATTAAGATACATTTGCTGCTCTTACTGTGATATGTGCCATTTCCAAAGTGTGAAAGGGCAGGTTCTTCATGCAAAAAGCAGCGCACGGAATTTAAAATATGCCAGCCATTGCTGCTGTGCATCTCTTAGTATCATCTTATACCAGCAACCTCTGCTGGGGAGATTTCCAGGAGGATTAAACCGAAAAACCCTTTTCCAGCATCTGCTGCTTGGAGAGAGAGGGTTGCTATGGAAACAGCATCTGGCCTATTCACATGAGTTTTATAAGGAAAGAAACAAATAAAAAATAAAGCAAATACAACACACACGTCGCACAAAAGAGAGGTGACTTTGTCTGCCTTCATCAAAGAGAGAATAAGAGTAGTAATGAATAATACAGCCTGGCTGTTTATGGATGCAGGTTTACCTCCTAGCCCTCCTGGGATCTCCTCCAAAGCGGGAGTTAAGCAAAGAGCGGAGGATCTGAGGTGACAACACGTGTGTTTGTGCCTGTGCCGTGGACACCTCTCCGGGTGAGGCACCAGCCATTCCCCACCTTTGCTCCACCAGCTCCAGTGTGTCCTTGGGAACTGTTTCATTTCTAACAGCCGGACAGTGCTGGAGAAATGTTGATGGATGCTCTTTGGAGCCGACCTCTTCATCAGCTCAATTTGTATTCCAGGGCAGAACAGCAGATATTAGTGCTGGCTCCAAGCCAGCGCACTTGGACCAAGGTCTGGAGAAAGGCAGCCGATGTGTCTGAACCTTCTCATGATGGGGCACCGGCAGCTAACCAGTTAATCATGGCAAAACACTGGGAAAAGGCAGGTTTTTGCTGGGAAGCTGGTGCTGTGTGGGCAGACACAAGGTGCCCACACGGTCCAGCACCTTTGTGCTGCTGCTAACTTGGGTGTAAGTTGGAGAAATGGTATCATAGTACCCAGAGCAGTGACTTACTCAAGGACTAGATCTAGATCAGGCGACTGATCCAAGCCTGCTGTGTGCTGGCTTCACCTCGCTGAGCGCTCCTGGGGGTTCCTCCTCCTTCACACCCCTGCGGGTGGTTTTAAGGCTGAGCTGAAAAACTGTGCTGTAACCCAAGCGTGGCTTGTTCCCCAGCTTATGCAAGCAGGGTCATTTCAGAGATCCGCTAACATCGCCAAAGCCCCATTCAAGCCCAGCACATATTTCTGTTGTTTTCAGGAGCACACACAATTTACCATCTGGCCTGGTGCTCTTTATGCTCTGTGCTTGACGCAAATCAACAGAGCTCCACTAATTGCCGGGATGTTAATGATGCTCACACCAGGACACGGTCCGGCTGAGCAGCCCAGTGCCAGCTCTGCACTGGGCAGCAGGACTGTCCTGCAGCCTGCGAGATGCCACCGACCCCGCAGTCCTGGTCCATGGCTTGTTGTGCAAGATAAACTTGTCTTGAGATAGATGCTCGCAGAACCTAAAATGAAAAGGTGACAGCAACTCTGGCTAAAGGAAAAGGAGCGGTGATGTACAGAAGGAATTTAGCCCTGAAGATAAGCTGCCCTGCAAATGCCCCGGCACGGAGAGGAGAGGGCTGGTAGTGATAGACCGGTGTTGGGTGAGTCTTCTCTGGGAGCAGATGGGCTGAAATCCTTATCAGCAGATGCAGACGGGGAGAATATGGGAGTCAGCGCGGCGTGAAAGCCAGTGCCGAGGAGGTGTTGCAGCAATCAGCACTTCAGAAACAGCCAGGCAGCTCCTGGATCGGGCAGGCTGCCTGCTCATGGTCCTCCTGCCCATCGCCTGCCTCCTCCTGCCCACCGCCTGCCTTCCTGCGGGCACAGAGCGGGGCTGATGCTCTGGGGATGCTGCCCAGAACAGTCACAGCCACATCCTGTATCCCCCAGGGCTGGTCCTACCTCCCCGCTCCAGCCCAAGTGCCTGCAGCACAGAGACTTCACTCTCGCCGTTAAAAATGACCCTGTCACTGCAAATCCACAGAGCTGTGGTCGAGTGGCAAAAGAGGAGCCAATTTGGGAACCCGAAACAAATGTATTCCCGTGGCTGGTGATTAGGAAGAGGCTCAGATTAGATGTATGGCTTTAAGTGTGTCTGCGCTAGCTCATGGCTGTGAACCCTCAAGCATCCTCCCCAGTAACCTTCCCTTCGTCTTTGTTTTGTTCTTTCATGGCTGATCAGCGACTTCTCTTCCCAGCACTTGAAACAAGAGAATAGGAATTTCAGGGCGCTCTGCGGGACTCATTTATTTACCTGTTACATTCTCCTGCATGGAGGAAAAGCTCCTTTTTACCTGCTCAGTCCTCCCGCGACAGGGGCCAGCAGCAGAGCTGAAGCCCAGCCAGGTTTGTGCAGAAATGACCTGCAGAAAGAGCTACGGGCTGGCACCGCAGATGATGCCCCGCTCCAGAGAGCCACAACCGGCCCAGGGCTGGACTCTGCTGCCAGCTGGCTCTGAAACATCTGCCCTCCTCTTCCCCTCCTTTTTATTCCTCATTCATCAGCAGTGGCATTAAATCCTTCAGGAGTTTTCCGCAGATCCCCTCTGAGGCTGAGGGGAGGCAGGTGAGCTGCTTTCACGCTGCCCCGGTGTTTGCCCAGCACTGATTTACACCCTTTCCCGGAGGGCACAGGTCGTACATCAGGACCAAGCTCATGCTGCTCACTGTAGCAGCAGTTCTCCCCCTCTCCTGAACCGTGGCCTATTTTGGAGCTAATAAATCCCCCCAGCAGCCTGCCAGACTCCTCCTGTTCAACCCCAGAGAGTGGGAAAGGGAAGGGAAAAAAGACAGGGGAAAAGAAAAACTGGCATCACCATGGCAACCTCCTCTTTCCTGGCACTGCAAAACGTTAAAGTTCCCACTCCCCATTTATCAGTTGTGTTCGATCAGGCAGTGATGACAGTCGGCGTCACTACGTGTTACAAGTGTCAGATGCTCATGGTTGTGCTTCAGAGCAAGTTGCACGTTTTGTGCATCCTCCCCCAGGCCAGCCAGAGCCACGGGTCCCTCCAGGGGCTGTTTTCCAGCGGGTGACTGTGTGGTTTGGGGAAGCAGGACCATCCCCGGGCATCCACCTGGGCATTACCGAAGTATTTATTTACTGCATGAGATGTTTGACCAGACAACTCACCCCAGGTCAAAACGGTAAAATAGTTCTCTCCTTCCCAAAGCTTTCCACAGTGTTGCTGGACATCATTACCTCTCAGTCCAGCTTTGCATTAAATAGTTGAGCTGTCCTTTACCAGGAGGGAAACTGAGGCACGGACAGGACCTTCTTGTGAACGTCCCCCTGCAGCAAGGGCATCCCGGAGCAGCCCCTTCCCCTCTGCCCCCCACAGCCGAGCTGGCCCCGGTGGCTTTGTGCAAGGCAGAGGCTCCTGCGCTTGTCCCATCTTGTCCCGCGCCGTGTGTGCCACCACGTCTCCCCAGGGCGTTTGCTTAATGGAGATTAAAGAAGCGCTGCTGCAAATATGTCAGTCATAAAATAACATCAAATAATAAAAGAAATAAAGCACTCCAGCTATCAGCCCGAGTGGAAGTCTCAATTAGCAAATATATCAATCATTGATGACATCTTAAGTAGCATTTACAGTGAGAGTATTACAAAAATGATTTGCAATTACGGCGCTGCTGCATCTTTGCTGGGAGCAGAGCTCCTCGGGAAGCGGCACCACCACAGGGAAGCACCATCCAGGCCCCCAGCCCAGCACAAAGCTGGGGTTCACCAGCCTGGGTGCGATTTGGGAATAGGGGCTCTGCAACCCCAAGAAATGTTGTTGTCTTCAGGGCTGTCAGGACAGAGCCCTGGGGGCTGGTAGGGATGCTGTGGCACAGCTCTGTCGAGCGGTACCCAGGTACATCTGCTCCTGCCTTGGCCACCGCGCTGCTGCTGGTGGTGCTGGCAGAGGGTGGGTGGATGCTAGATTGGATATTAGGAACAATTTGTTCCCGAAAAGGGTTGTCAGGCACTGGAACAGGCTGCAGTGGTGGAGTCACCATCCCTGGAGGGGTTTAAAAGACACAGAGATGAGGTTCTCAGGGACACGAGTCAGTGCCAGGGTTGGGTTGATGGTTGGACTTGATGACCCCGAGGGTCTCTTCCAACCAACGTGATTCTATGATTCTATGCTGTGATATTCCCTCCCAGCCACGAGCCGGGGATGGAGGGAGAACACGCAGCTGGGTCTCACCCAGCTTCGCTCCAGCCTCCTGCCTGGGGGGGGTTTGCTTTGCAAAGCAACCGAGGCTCCGAAAGAGCCAGGCGGCCAGGTCCCATCTGGCTGTCCCTGGCCTTGGTACCAGGGGAATTAGCAGCCCCGTGGCACTGGCTGCAAGAAGCAGGATAACGGTCCAACGCGCTCTGCCAGCATCACTGTCAGGTACCCGCTGCCGGTGGCCGTGCCCAAGCCAGGGACCAGCCCACCGGGGACGGAGCCAGAGACGATTTACAGCTCCACTGCTGGCGCCTAAGGCCCAGGATACAAAGGGACTGCACAAAGACGCTGAAACATGCACAGTCATTTGTGAATTTTGCTAGATTACAGGCAGCTTACAGGCTCCCAGCTGTGATCAAACCCGCCCGGACAGCCCCACTGAGATAAAGACGACGGCATGTGCAGCAGGAGGAGTGAAGGCTCTCCCAAGCCTCCCCCAGCCCTGAGATGTGTTTCTACACAGACACACACAGAATCCCACTGTTTGTTTGTTTTAAAAGAATTTGTTGGATTTTGCACAAAGCCCCAGCTGCAAACATCCCACCTTGGCAATCCATTTCAGCAGTGGGGAGAATCAGAAAAGCAGCTTCTCCTTGCAGAAAGAAAGAAAACGACTCTTTTTAATTAGAAACCATTTATTTTGTTTTCAATCCCTCTTCTACTCAAGCCCCACACCATCCTGCAGACACAGGTACTTTGCTGGACTGATTTAATCAGCTGTGCAACCAGATGCAAAGGCCGAACGGAAAGAAGGCGCCTGGGGAGAGCACAGCGCAGCCAAAACGTTTCTGCGCTCAAAATGCAACGTGAGCTCCTGGGGCTCCAGCGTCCCGGTGGGATGATGCCCGAGGCCCGCAGGGTCCCGGCTTTGCTCTGTGTCACTGCACACGTTTACAGGGAGCAGCAGGGACTGAGTGCAGCAAATCCCTCCTGGGAGTCCCCGCTGCCCTGGGTACCGGCAGTTTTCTGCACCAATGAAGTCTTGTGCTCAGCTGCAAAACCTCCTTTAACTTCAGGGCTTCACGGTGGGAAGGATGGAAGGATCTTAGGTTTCCCAAAGCACGTTTCATCCCTGCAGGTTTGGGCACTGATAGGAGACTGGTGCTGGTGGGACCTGCTGTCCTGAGTCCTGGTGCTGGCAGCATCCTTGGGAGCATCCCCTGAGCCTGCAGCCTCCTCCCAGCTCAGCTGCTCTTCCAGCTCAGCTTACATTTGCCCAGAAGTTCAGAAAGTTTATGGCAAATTTGCCCTCGGCAGTTGGTCTCCTTACAACCCTCTCCAAGGAACTGCAGCGATCAAAAGAGAGAGGAATTATTCAGAAGAGTGTAACGAGGAATAATGCATTGGCAAGGGAAGACAGGGAGGTGGGAAGTGAGAGAGTAGCAGGAACAATAACGATTATCTCTAGGTGAGTAATTCACCCAAGGGTTTGCTTTCCGGAGCAAAAGGCTGAATGGGGACTGAGGGAGCCCAGAGGATGGGGGCAGTTTGGGGTTGTCCTGTGCAGGACAGCGGTGCACAGCTCAGTGATTTTGGAAGGTTTCAGGATGCCTCCTGCCCCAGAGCACAGGCATCAGGTTTGGGCAACCTCCAGTTATCCCAGTGCAGCGTGGGATGCGGGCTGGAGCCCAGTGCTGGTCTCTGCAGCATCCCGGAGGTCCCGATTCTGATCCCATGCTGGGGCAGCTCGTGCGCAGGCGCCGCTCCAATCCGGCAGCGTCGCTGTGATTCCATTAACGCGCAGGCAGAGCCACTAAATTACGTTTAATAAATACCTAATGAGAAGATGACAGCCACTTCTGGACTCTCAGCAGTCCCTTTGGTTATTCACAAGCTCAGGAAAGTACAACTCAGCTTCAATAATTGATAGTCCACTAATGCAGAGCTCAGGGGTGGAAGGGGCCCCATTAATTACTGCTGGGCAGCCGCACGGCGCAGGAAGCAAATGCCACCAAGTGAGCGCTCCCAAAATGATGCTAATAAATACAGCAGCTCTGCATGCTGAAAAGGACGAGCGGGTCTTGTCTGCTCCCTCCAGAGATGAGCTGGTGGTTCTGGGGCTTCTCAGGGGACCACAGCAAAGTGCGATTAAAATAAAGGTGCTTTAGGAAAACTATCCTGACTGCGGGTTTGCAGTGATGTTTTGGATGTAGGAGGGCTTGGGGTGAGGTGTGATCCCTCCAGCCCCAGCCCCAGGAGGTCAGCCCAAAGCCATCTGCTGCTGCACACCCCTTGCT
Source organism: Pampusana beccarii (assembly GCA_013399365.1). NCBI lineage: Eukaryota > Metazoa > Chordata > Aves > Columbiformes > Columbidae > Pampusana > Pampusana beccarii. The sequence continues at coordinate 2,174,634 of VWYH01003732.1, read as the reverse complement.
CCAGGGTGGAAATGGGTCTGGGAGGGCTCTGCCACGTTTTCCTGTCTTAGAGCAGAGCGATGATCTTTCTGGAAAGCTCTTTGAGCTACTTGAATTACGGCCAGCAGCAGGTTGTTAGCATTGCCCTGGGGCTGGAGGGTAGGAGCTGCACGCTCCCTCCGAGCTGGCTGCAAGGTGAGGGAAAAAAAGGGATATTCGCAGAGTGGATCATCCAGAAAAGACGAAAACAGAGGCAAAAAGAGGAGAGCTGCTACCCTCAGCCCACCCCCACGCTTCATCCCTGCAATAAAAATGGGGAAATTTCCATCTACGGCAAGGGAGGAAGAGAGATGGCCCCCGAGTCCGTAAAGGTCTATAGAGCAAACGATCAAAAAGTCATCGTAAATCCAATCACATTAAACCCTACACTTCAGAAATGTTCGGGCGTCTTCCTAAAGCCTTCCCCTGCTGCAGCAATGAATCTCCAGGTAATTTGCACAGCACCTGTCAATGAGAAAATTTTCACCTTTCAATGAGGTTTTTAGGATGTTTTGGTCAATGGGATTGGGGGGGGGACATTGTATTTTGGTGAGAAGAAAGCAATTTTTGCAAGAAAAGATGGTGTTGCAGAAGAGGGGACACAAGGGGTGACAGCAGGTCTGGAGAGGAGAGGGCTCACGATGTCCCCCCACAGGCTGTGGGGTCCCCTGTCCCCCCAGCAATGCTGGTTCGGGGCCTCCTGTGTCCCTAACACCTCCCCACCGTTGGTATCTCTGCAAATCTTGGGCTCAGACAATTGATTCTCCCTTTTAAAACTCCCTTAAAAGTTTTTAGCTAAAGTATCCAACACAAACCAGGCATTCAGGACCCAGGCAAGGTGTCCTGGGAGAGAAGGATGTTAAATAACCAAGGCCTGCACATATATCCACCGAAGATGCAGGAGTTATTAATGCATATGCATAAAAACGGCTTTTCGTTAGGAGCCAAATAATACCTTGTGCATATGGTGTTATATTTACCATCCGCACTCCTCGTCAGCTCTGAAAGCTTCTCACTAAAAAGAGGGTGGAGGTGATAATGGATTTTCAAAGAGACAATTATTTGCTTGCACTGTCGTGATGCAGAGATCAATGGCAGATGTTTCTGCCATATCCTGACCCATTTTTGATCCTGAAAACAAGTGTGTGTTTGGGATGCTTGGCCCGTACTGAACTTGCAAAGCCAGGCTGGGGATCGTCCCTATCTGCTTATTTTTGCAGGTCTGGAGGGGACAGGAGCCATTTACTAAGCTGAGCGGCAGCGGGGCTATGGTGGCATTTCTGGGGCTGATCCCCACTGATGGGCTGGTGGGGAAAGTGGGATTCTGGCTCCCCCAGCAACAGGGATGGAGATGAGACTGCGAGAAACCCCATCCCAGCCCTCCTGTCGTGGAAAACACACCCTGGTCCGAGCCGGCAGGCCTGGGACTTGATGTGACACAGAAGAAACGCATCAGGGTGTCCCTGCATCCCCCCCAGCCCCTTGCAGGAAACCTGGTCTGCGTGAGTCATTCTTAAGCATCGTAGCGCAGTGCCTGGGAGATTGCGGTAGTTCAAGTGAGCAGATGCGTCCCTAGATCAGCTTCCTGCTAAATTGGCATTAGCTTTTTACAACACCGGCAAGCTGTTGGCTTCCCAGAGCACGCCCTTCCGCTGGGCTTTACAAAGGGGCTTTGCAGCCTAATAACCGGCTGGCATCAGCTACAAGAACAAGTGTTTGCGGTTTCCAGCACCTATGTGCTCTATGCCAAACTCGGCGGGACGGCTGCGGAGAGCAAAGTGCATCCCAGCGGTGCTGCCACCCTGCCCGGGTGCTGCTCAGCACGGCAGAGCCTGGAAATGGGGGGGGGTCCCAAAAAAGTGGAGCTCCCACTCTGCACCGCTGCTGGGGCCAGAGCTGCTTTGATTCCCAGTCCCAAGGAGCACTTGTCTTGTGTGGGTTGGTGGATAATTTGTAGTTTGCTCATGAGGGAAGGCAACGGGGAGTGTGGAAAGTGAGGGGAGAATAAATATGTATTTATAAAAAATGGAAAAAGCTAAAAAAAAGTAATAATGCGCAAACCTCCCCTGTAAACTGCTCCTTTGATCTAATCCAGAATAAATTATACATAATGGAGTTGGTTGGTTTTGCTTGCCGACAGCATGAATAAAAAACCAGAAAGCAGGAAAGCAAGCCAAGCCATTTGAGCTAATAACAACGTGCTCAGTGGATATGCTTCATCTGGTATTATTTTGCAGCATCCAGTGCAGATTTTCATGTGAAAAAACCCATTTTTAAACTGGGGATGTGCCGTGCAGGCAATGAGCTGGCAGTGATGCTCCATGGTGGCTGGAGCATCCGAGGAGAATCTTTTTCTTTCTCATGCAAGACCAAGAGATTCCCCAATATCTTCCAGTAAAGAATCTGGAGGTCACCAGGTCTTTCAAGACAACACTTTGCTGCAGGCCTTAGTGCAGATGCATTTACCAAAATTCCGAGATGATCTTGTTTCAACAAAAAAACTCAACTTACGATTCACAAAACAGAACCACAGGGAAGTTTCGAGGGCCCCAGATTATTTTCCCAATGCCTTCTCCCTCCTTCTTCTTCCTCCCCTCCCTACCCTTCTTCCCCCTCCTGCAGAAAGGAAATATTAAGTGAGGCAACTTAACAGAACTGATTGTTCATGAACAGTTCAGCTTATTGCTCCAGGATGCAGATTCATCAAGAAACACAGTCTATAAAGAACCCCCACCCAGCTCGGGAGCCGATTCCGTTTCAAAGGCTAATGGAAAATCACTACCTCTAAGAAGTCAGGCTGCACTGACTTTCCCAGGCAAGAAGGGTATTGACCAAATAGCCAATGCTCCAAAAATAAGAAGAATTCCCCCAGGGTTGGTTTCAGCATCCAATTAAAAATCCCAGCAAAAATCCCAGCCCTTTGAAACAAGCAATTACAGAGCCGGGCAATCAGACAGGTGCTGATACGGAGACAGAAGGAGTCAGCTGCCAACCAAAAATGCCTCCTCGAATTTAGTCTTTTGTCACAAAATGAGAGAGATCACCAGTGGCAAACAGCAATCAATTAGCTTGGGAAGAATAAAAGGTCTCGTAAGGTCTGCACTTAATCAGCATCCTCAGCTAAGGAGGGCTCCAGCCTCTCCCACCATGCCCTGGCAGAGCAAGAAAATCAGCGTGCCCTTTTTTATTGAAGGAAAGCCACAGTTTTCCTTCTGGATCGCTGCTTTGGGAGCAGAGAGAGTTTCCATCTCAACCAGTATGCTCGGGATGGCTGTGGTGTGGGGACAAGCCAGGAGCATCGTGAGCAAACTGGGAGCTCATTGAGAGTTCCCCGAGAGCCCCCGCAGCTGAGCACCTTTCACACAGGGAGCCTCGCAGCACAACCGAGGGTGAATTTCATGTTTGCATCACTAATTGGTACCTGGTTGCTGTGACCTGTTCAAAGGAAGCATTAGCCCTGAAGCCTGGGAGGAAGGAAACAAGTTACCTGTGACCACACGGAGATGCGGAACAAGCCAAGCAAAGCTTCAGCACCTCGCGGATCAATCACAATTATAAATCTAGTTAGAAGTAGATGAATGCTCACTGGGGGTCACCTAAGGGCACTCTTATTAGAGAAGTCTATTAGCGAAGAGGCTAATAATATATGTTAGGCTGCCAAATAGTCTAATTATAAACATCACACGACGGCACAGGCTCGTCTGCTCCCTGCTGGTGCTTTGCTTTGCTCCAGACATCAGCTTCACGCTGGAGGTGACACATTTTCTTGGGGAAGATGCAGAAGTTCCTGCAGTATCTGTGGGCCCCGCGGTGCTCACCGTGCAGCACAGGGGTTCTGCAGCACACCCCAAAAGCACTGACCCGCTGTCCATCTTCAGGGCAAGGCGGTATCCTGCAGAGATGACAGTACCCAGCTCTGCCAAGGGCAGTGTGATCGTGTCCTTTGCATGGATGAGAAATACAGACCAAGGTCCCACAGAAACCCACCATCATTTGTGATACATCCTCCAAACGCAGCTGAAGCCCCTCACACAAAGCTTTGCTTGCCCTAGAAGTCTCTCCTGAGTGACCTTTGCAGACCTCGTGTCCCCCCAGCACAGACAGGGGCCAGCGAGGAAGGGCTCGACCCCCCAAAAAAATGTCCCAACGGGACCATGTGCTGCCCTGCACACTCATCATCCCCCAGGGAAGGGACATGGTGCTGGGGCTCAGGAGCATCAGCGAGGTGTTGGAGCAGAGGCAGGGAGAGCAAGGTTGACCCCGGCTGCTTTGATGGAGACATCTTTCAAGGAATCCTAAACGCCTTATTAGATGTTTTATTCAGTTTTTATAAGTATTCCTTACTGTAAAAGAGTAAATGAGGAGCCTGGGGCAATGCCAAGGGGTCTCTTTTTGTTCCTCTTGGCAGTACATCAGCTTTCAAATGATTTTTGCCATAAGGAAAAACAACATGCAAATTCAGGCCCCTTTCCCTTTTATCTCCCCCTCCCCTCTCTTCTCTGCAGCCACCCTCCTCTCCTTTCTGCTGATTCCCCCTCTTTTAAATGCAGATCAGCCCTGGCACTCCTCATTCAGTCTCTCCCTGTTGTTGGGAGGTGGCAATTGTATTTTTCTTATTCAAACTGTTATTGGGAGCTGGGGGGTCCTTCTTTTTGTCCTTCCTTATCCCATTTTAGGATGCAGGGCAGGAGCTGCTGTCCAGGCAACACAAGGAGGTCACAGAGATAAGGCTGGGGTGATGCATCACAAAATGCCATGTGCTTGGGTCCATCCACCTGCCTGAGCTGCTGATGAGCATCTTTGACGGTATATGAGAAATGCTGATATCTGGAGCAAACTGAGCATAGGAGAGGGATGGTGGGTTCCCCAAGGGGGCAAAGGGCCTCTTTGGGTGCAAAGCATCAGTTTGCACAATACTGAGTAAGATCTAAAGCGACGGTGATGGGGAGAGGCCGAGCAGGTCTGAGTGAGCTGCTGCCAGAGCAAAGGCTTAACCTGGACCCGGGCACCATCAAAAAAGAGAAATAATTGCTGCCCTCAGCACGGCAGCAAGGAGGGGGAGCGGGGCCGGACTCTGAGTGCAGGGCGGTGAGCAGAGCCAGGCTTCCCACTGATGGAAACCCACCACGAGCACAAAGTCCCGCTCTTCAAAGCACCAAACGTGTTTCCCTGCGAGCACGAGGCTGAGAAAGCCCCTACTGCTCTTTTTTCCTGTTTGAAAAGCCATTAAAAAAAAAAAAATAGAAATGCTGCAAACATCTATAGAAGTTGTAAATAAATTATAAAAGCAACAGAAGGGAAAGCCAAAGGGGAAAATCCATCAGTGGCTGAGGCAACGATGCTCTCCCAGGGCTTGCAGTCGCCCCCGGCACCAACACAGCACCCACTGGGTGATGTATTTAAGAGGAGACTTGCGCCTCCGTGCCTGGGTAGACAAAAGGGCTTGGAGTAAGATCAGGTCTTCTGATCCTGCCCAGAGAGCCTGAGTCAAACACCAGCATTTCTCAAAGTGCAATAGGAAAAACCCAACCCATTAACTGTTCCAAAGCCTGGCGGTGCTGTGCCTGGGGTGCTGAGGGCGCTCCCGACAGCATCCCGAGCTCCGCGGGATGCTGATGTGAACAGCAGGCAGGAACCCAGCAGCGGTCCTGAGCGCCTTGATCCGAAACACAAATAAAGAGAGAAAAGTTGCTCGGAAGAGCAGCCTTAGAGATGCAGACGGCTCCGGTCGCGGGGGGCTGGAGGGTCACGTCCCCAGCGGGCACGAATCGATGTGGTGTCATTAAATCCCAGGCAGCTTCTCTGCTCCCGGAGCTCTGACCCATTCACCTCCCGGCCATCCTCTCGCCTCCCAGCCTTTATTAAAAACCTGCCTCGGGAGATGTGAATGGCATGAAATATCGCTGGAGATCTGCATGAATAAAACTCCCTGAAACAAATTACTTTTGCGGTGCAAAAGTTCACATCAGAATGGCCCACAGGGCACCGAGGTGACTTCGGGAACATCTCAGCGTTGCTTAATGCCGTCAGCATCATACACTGACTTTCCCAGCGATGAGGCAGGAGCAGAGCTGTGCTGCTGGGACCGAGAACAACCTCTCCCGACAGCTACAAAACAACATCTCCCGGGGCTGCGAAAGGACCCTTGGTGGCTTTGGTGACCCCATCCAAGTGGCATCGTGGCCGGTGTGTGGCCAGTCAGCCCCAATGGGCATCCAGACCCCCTCCCCATCCCTTGGGTCCCGCGGGCCCACAGATCTGGGGCTGGTTTGATTTGCAGTTTGGCTTCAGCATCTGCCTGGGCAGGTCGGAACGAGCTCTCAGCTCCTGGAAATAACTCCTGCACCGCTATTCCATCAATAGCAGCCTCTGCACAGCCGATTGCTTTTTGTGTTTCTTCCCAATGCACTGCAGCACATGTACACACGCATAAAAAACACAAACTAGTATAAATTACCTTCCAGGCAAAGCCTGAGGACTTATAAATTGCTTAAAAATCAAAGCACATTCCAGGGGGAAAATGCGGTAGATTGGAAGGGGAAAAATGTGCATATAGGCTTTTAATAAAAACAGTGTCATGGAGGAATCTCGCAGCCCTTTCAAGATGTTAATTAACTGAGTCCCAGCGCACCCCTTCGAGGCAGAGAAGAGTTAATGCCCCTAACCATTTTCCAGATGGATGTGCATGGCACAGCCTGCTGAAACACCCCAGCCGTGGCGGGGGGAGCGTCTCGGGGTGCCCTCCTGGGGTGTCGCAGAAGCAGCGATTTCGCAGCTCCGCTGTGCTCTGGGCACACCAGGAGCCAGGGCTGAACCTCTCGGGTGTGTGAGCCAACAACGGCTTTTCCAGGGGAAGGAAATAGGATCAGAGGGAAAATAGTTTGGAAGGGAAGCAAAACCTCCAACCGAAAAAAAAAACAGAGAGGGGGGAGCTCTAAATGAAAAATATAAATTTAAAGTGCAACACCAGCTTCTCTCATTGCAAAGCAATGAAGGCTTAATGTCTGAAGCTGGAAGACGACCAGCAAGTGATGGAAAGGAGGTTCAGCTCGAATATCCCTGTTGGGAAAGCAGAGACCTCCACCCTCGCTCGACTGCAGGATCTGGAGCCGTGATCAATACATCCAGTATTGCAAGCTGGGAGATCGTAAAATATTTGCTTTAATTACTCGCATACTGCAGCTGAACAGCAAGCCCGGATTCAGGACCCGCAGCCTCGGGGGCCGCGGTGGCTTTGCCGGGCAGCCCCTGTGCCCGGTGTGTGTTTTGCTGCCGAACTCGCCCGGACCCAGCCCGCTGCCTATTCCCCAGCAAGCTTTAGTATTTCCCTGGCTAATCTTAGCAAAGCCTGAGTCAGAATAGGGATTGATGTGTGAAATGGAATATGTTGAGATGTATTCTGAATATATAGCCGGGAGCATTTCGTGCTGCGAAACCAGCAATGACTCTTGCAGTGTTTTTTCCCCAGACTCAATCTTGGCGCTCTTTGGTTTTTCCTCCCAAGGACCCATTAGTCACTCCCCTGAATATAAACCAGACCTGCGAGTAGCAAACCACCCAGTTCCTTCAGTCTCTCCAAGATTCCTCACATTGTAATTCCAAAATAACATCACACTTCTTTAATGATCAATAGCAATTACTAAGTCATTTATATCCAATAAAGGCTGCAGCAGGAGGTCTGTGTGATGCATTACTGTATAAATTCACACTATGAAACAGATTAACAAAGCATTATGAAAAGCAGGCTTATTATTTGCATGAATACGAGGCTCAAGAGCTAATTGAAGCAATCCAGCAAAATGTCAATGACTTCTTTCGTATATGAAATATTCATTAAAGGCGAGCACTTATTTGTGAGCGATTGTTTATTTATACCTTTTCATTTGCATTCTGCTGTAAAACTGGCTGTCTTTCCATTAGGGTCGCAGCCAGCGCCACTCTCGTTTGGAAATGCTGGGTCTTTAAAATCGCCTCCTGTCTTGGGAGAGCGGCAGGGGATTTTTCTCAAGCGATGCTCGCTGCTCTCGTGGCTGCAGAGGGGCTGGTGGGGAGGGAAGGGGAGCAGCCGAATGACTGGTGAGCCTCCTGTCCCCTCCTCATCCTCCCTCTGCCCTCGTCCTGGTGTTGCCCTGCTTGTCGTGGAGCCTCATTTAATGCCATGTTGGACACCCCAATCCTCTGCAGGAAACCCCAGGGCTGTGCTCATCCCAGGACAAGGGCAGGTCCTCCTTCCCTCCCCCTAAAACCCACTGGAAATGGCTGGTTGGGGTTTTATTGCTCTTGGTGTTGTGTCCAAGCCGCAGTGCAGTGAGTGCTGAGCAGGGCACATGGGGCTGGGGAAGACCCCCTGGAGCCGTAGGGAAAAGCATCCCAAAGAAAAGAGGGAGAGCTGGAGGGGTTCGCACCCCGGGGTTCGCACCCACGTGTCCCCAGGGAGAACGGGGACACCGGGGTCCGGGTGCTGCGCCCCATCCCCATGCTCGCTGCTTTCTCCATTTTAAGTCACAAATGAAGTTTTTTCCCCAGCCCATCTATTTGCGAGGACAGCTCTCAGACTACAAATCAATGCGCCACCGTATCTTATTTGCTCTGCAGCCAGCTGAGCAAAACAATGTAGCACCAACAGAGACATGAATCTCCTTCATTTATCTTCACGCTAGAAAAATTTCAAGGCTGAAGCTTTTTTTGGCCGTTTGGCGGCACTGTCAGGAACGTGATGTGTTACAAATGGCTGGATGGGGGCTCTGTATTTGTTTTCTCCCTGATTTCCTTGGTCTAAATTGCAGTTTTACCAACATACGTCCCCAGCTACTGGAAAGACAAATGTTTGACCAACAGCTTAGGACGGGACTCGAGGATCAATCTTGCATTGCCTCTTGGAGGAAGGCTGCAGGGGAGATGAAGTTATAATTATCCCTAATAACACCAAAGGCAGATGCCACCAGCAGAAGCCCATGGAGGAGGGTTTGTCCAGACCCCATCCCACCACTCACCCCACAACAGGAGCGAGCAGGATCTTTGCTGGCCCTTCCCAAAGCTCTCAGCACGTTACCGGAGCAGCGAACCCCTGGGGACCCTGTGGCCACATCGCAGAGATGAGTCCGGTCCTCGCAAGTGGGAGCACAGGCTCCATCTCCTGAGCATCAGCAGGAAACACCAGACAAACACAGGCAATAACCCGCGTGTCCCGCAGCCCCCGCACGTCCATCCTGCCATTAACAGCAGCTGTTGTTTTCATTGCCAATTTATTAGCTGAGATACTGAGGGGTAAAGACTTCATTTGTTTTTTGAAGGCACCTAGCAAGCCCTGCTCAGTCCTCTCCCTTGAAGTGGAATTCAGAGTGTGATGGAAAAATACCTGCTCCTGCTGCAGGAGCTCAGCCCCAGGTGTCCCAGCGACCAGCAGCGAGCGTGAAGATGAGTGTGCTGAGGATGCAGGAGGTGAGTGTGCTGAGGATGCAGGAGGTGAGTGTGCTGAGGATGCAGGAGGTGAATGTACCCAAGGATACAGGAGGTGAATGTGCAGTGCCCAATTGTTAAGACGCAGGCAATTCACCCTATGCCACAGAGCTGCAGGAGGAGAAGGATCCCAGCACTGCTGAAGCCCCACAGCGGTGAGCAAATGGTTTTTAGAGCCAGGAGCAGCACTGGGAAACTGCTGACACCAATGCACTGGCTGGGGCCTTTAATGGCTTTTAAATCACAGAGGTTCAACAGGGAAAAACAACCCCTGATGTTTACTCACACTTGCGCAGTCTCTTATTTGCATATAATTGCTTCCTGTCACAACACGGACCATCCAGTGCCACCTTAATTGCAGCAATCAGTCCTGGCGCAGCGCAGGGCGCGCGAGCAAACAAGTCCTCGGATGCTCCGAGGAGCTGTGGCCACGTCCCATGGCAGCGCAGGGGCCCACGTGGACATGGCAGCGGAGGATTAATTATAGAGGAGAGCACAGCAGGAAAAAAATGAGGCAGGTGAAAACACATGAGCCCCCCACCCTTTTTCTTTTTTGATCGATCCCCATTAATCATGGGGATCCCAGAAACACCAGCTACCAGCATCCGAGCGCAGCTCGCTTCGGCAGCAGACTTTTTTTTCCTATTTAGCATGCACTGCTACCATTTAACTTCAGGAGCACATAAAAACTTCCCAATAATCACATGAAGTTGGGGTGATCGCACAGAGCTGCTGCACACCCCGCTGCCCCAGCCTGAACCAGACCCAGCACCCTCCAGCGCAGGAATGGTTTTGATGGTTCATTTGCCAGTGGCCTGGGCCAGCTACAGGGTTTTCTCTTGCTGCTGGTTTTCAAATTAGAAGTAAACTCACTGCAATGCCTCCCAGGCCTTTTGCAGGAGAAATAACTGCTGCTCCCCCCACTTTGGGGCTGGATTCGAGGTGAGGCATCGATGGCACGGGACGGCTCAGATGATCCAGGACTTAGCAAGCGGCACCAGCAGCCCAGCGCTGGTGGGGGTAGGCAGGCGTGTGGCAAACATCGTGCTTGTCCTACTTTCCTGCTCATGTGATGGTGCTGATGATGATGATGCACTCGCGATGCATTTTTTAAAAACCCAAGTCTGTCTTGAGGCTTTAACTCTAGAGACATTTTCTGAGGATGACGCTAGAGATGTTGGAAAACATTGTTTCCAGGGAAGGCTGAGAACCAGCTGAAATCAGCCCTCTGTGCATCTCCAAAGCTGTTAATTAGACAAGAATTAACACCCTGGGAAACATTTGATTCCTAACAAGGCCGCATCTCTGTTTCTCCGGGATTAGCATCGCTTGGACTCCTCAAGCTCAGTAACATTCTCTGGTACATATATCTGCTTGTCCTTCTCCTTGCCTTTCTTAATACTTTGGTGTTAAGTGGGCTTAGAAGTTTTTTAGGGCTTTCAACCTCCCTCTTTACATAGAGCATCTGAGGTTCAGGGAGAAACTTTGGTGAAGAAAGCCTGGTTACAACAGGACCTATCCAAGGCAACAGATTAAGGCTGACATGTTCTAGGAGGTTGAGATGAGCTATTTTTTTTCCCTAACAATAGCCCTTAGAGGGGGAAAGTGCCCTGCATTTTGTTTTATCGCATTTTATTTTTCCTCTTTCCTAGTCCCACGCTCTTCCCTCAACGACGTCACTGCGAGCGAGCACAAGTGTGAGCTCCCATGATTTATTCAGAAGCCACATTGGCTCTGCCTTCCACTCTAGCGGTCTCAGGATCTCAATATTTTATGTGGAAATCTCCAATTCTCTGCCCCTGTTTCTGTTTAAAGCTGCTTGGTTTGTACACTCATCTCCAGGGTGCAAAGACATAACAGGTGCCGCGCTCCTCTGCCGCTCCAAAGTTCTTTCTGGGTTTTCTGGATGCTTTTGGACCTCTCGCTCCCCTCGGTCCCTCCAGCAGCCCGGCCCGTCAGCCGAGTGACAGGGAGTGACAGAGCATGTGACAAACGCGGGATGGCACCGTGTCCCCAGCCGGTGCCACCGTCCCCGCTCTGTGCCTGCAATTCATCCCCGAGCCGCTTGCCCGGGTGACAGCCGCAGCGCGGCAGCTGCAGCCAGCCGAGCTTGTACCTGGAGTGAACCGGGTTTCACCTGCTACCAACCCCTCTTTTGGGTAAAAAACTCTCTTTCCTGGAGCCGAAGAAATGGCCCCTTTCGGGGTGGGCGCAGGGGATGGAGGGCAGGTTTTGTCTTTTTCTGCACTGCAATATCTGCAAAGATTTGCTTTGTGCGTGGAAAACAGCACCTGGGATTTATTAGTATTGGGGGATGCTAAAATCACCGCATTTTTGGGGCCGCATCCTGAATCCCCGCAGCCTCACCAGCATCTCGGGTGCTGTGCTGGGCTCTGGTGCTGCCGGCAGCGACACTTTCCCTGCCCAAAACCACAGGCAGCACCTGCACGCCGATCCGCTTGTAGGGTTCAAAACTGTTCTGAGGAACAAGACAGAGAAACATGTACAGCCTAATTGCTCCTAGGGAGAGGGTAATGGTGTTGATTAATATCATTCTCGCAGAAACACTTGGCAGTGGTGCCGTGTAACTTGTTGCCGGTGATGAGTTGCCCCAATTCTGTTCAAACTTTGGGAGGGGAAGCGGGATGGAGACCTTCACTGGGTGGGGATGTCTGGTGAGACAAGTGCTCTGTCCCCCAAAAACCAGCACAGTCCTGTCCCAAAGTGATGCACTGGTCCAGAGGGAGAAGGAGGGATGGAGCAGAGGGGCTGAGATGATGCTCAGACCCTTCTTACATCTGTCTGGAAGTTTGGGAGTTTTTAATTTTAAGATCTGCATTGCTCCAGAAAGAAAAATAAAAGTCTATTTTTGAAGGCAATCGCAAACCCACCCCACGTCCTTGGTTGCTCAGGCCAGCTTTTGAGCTCCTCAGCACTTTTAAAAATTTCTGACCGCAAATTTGGGTTTCGGTTGAAAGGAGTGAGGGATGTCAACCAGCTCGATGTAAGGAAACCAGACCAGGAGGTTCAAGAAACTGCTGTTCTCCCCTGGAATATATCAGAGAGAAGGTGTGAGGATGCGCCGGGTGCAGGCGGCTGATTTCTGCTCCGTATTTCCATCCCACTCCATCCCACAGCATCCATATGGAACAGGGCCGCTAGCGAGAGAGACGAGAGCAAGCAGAAAGTTATGGTTCAATTGGAGAGAATAAAGGGAACAACCGAGATAAATCAATTTCAAGAGGGGGAAAAATTCATATCTTTTACTGCTCTCCCAACAAAAACATAAAACACAAACAAATCAAAGGGCTGGAAGTGCTTCCAGTCCAGGACATGACCTGACTGAACAACAGGCTTTAATGTGGAGGAAGCTCCCACGAGGATTAAAGTGCTGATAATAAATTATTGAGAAATATTAAGCAGCGAATAGGCCTGACGCCAGATTGATTCACCGCGACATTTGTGAAGAACAAATGTAAAAAAGAAAAAAAAAAAAAAACAAAAAACCACCAAAAAACTGGAAAGAGAAGCAGAGCGGTGGCAAGACCGTGAGGTTTGAGCCGAGAAAAAGGGAGTGAAAGCCTCACCCAAAGGCTGGTTTGGGGCATGAAAGAGACCTGGGCAGGGGCTGGTGTTCACAGGGAGGATCTTCACACCTGGTTCAACTCAGTTTGGCTGCAAAAGATGTCGAGGAGCAAGAAACCTGCCAGGTACCCACGCTGCTGTGTACGAGCATCCTGGGGGCACAGGCATCCCAGGTACGTGGGCATCCCGGATACATGAGCATCCCGGGTACATGAGCATCCCAGGTACATGAGCATCCCAGGTACACAAGCATCTGCGGGGCACGAGCATCCCAGGGGCACAGGAGCGACCCTGACCACTCACCACCTGCCTGATGTAATGAAGGGAACAAAGGAGCCACACGCAGACGCAGCCATTAAAGGCAGCTCCATGAATTTAATTTAATTTTTTTTTTTTGTTAATGCTATTTATCACCATAGCACACGTCAGGAGCCTTATGCATATTTAAACTGGGCCAGGAGCCAGTGATTTCTCGTATGCAATTTCCTAATGTTAATAATGTTTCCATTAGCCATATTCAGGAAATCTGCCATTTTTTGTCCCCTTCTGGCCCATACTTTTTACTTTTAATTATGACCCAGTGTCAGCTATTGAATAGGTTGACGCATTTGAAGCGTCTGCAGAGATTTCTTTTTAATAATGCAATTTCTCGGCTGTAATAGCCCTATAACTTGAGTAATTAATGAGCCTCGCAGGCAGTGTGCTCTCAGACGCTGCCCATTCATTCGCAGTGAAACTTGCCAGTGGAAAAGATGCTGCAAACCAGGAGAGATCCAGGAAAAATCCAACAGGGCCAGTTGGCACCCTTTTCCTTGGAAGAGCAGAGCTGGGTGCCACCGCAGCAGCCTTACAGGTGACGCTCAAGCCGCGTCCCCTCCCTGGCAGCCTGTTTAATTCATGCCGGTGTCGCAGTTGTCTGATTGCATTGCTTTGCCTCGTGCACAGTGATACACGCAGAGATTTGGGGGAGAATTGGGTTATTTTCTGTTCTGCACTCTCCTTCTCCAGCCTCGGTCCCTTCGAGCACCGCTGTTTGTTGCTCTCGGTGCTGCTTGTTTGGGAGCTGGTTTACATCACCCCAAACAGAGGCTCTTGCCAAGGCAGTCGTGTAAGGAGCAGAGCGAAGGAAAATCTATTGCTGGACGTATCGATCCGCACATTTTTCCGAGGCGAGGTGGGCTGAGGTGGTGGCAGCCGCTCTCCACGTCTGCAGCGCCGGGGGCTGCTGCGAGGAGGTGGAAGGAGAGAGGTTCCAGCAGAAATAGCAGCCTGCAAGGGGGCTGGGGTGCCAAAATACGGTGCCAGGAGCCCCGTCTGCCCAAATCCTGCTCGGGACCGAGGGGCAGCGATCCCTGGAGCAGTGGGGTTCTGTGTCCCCATCCCCATCCCTACCCTCTTCCCCATCTTCTATGTACAAAGCATGGCAGAGAGTCTGATGGGTACTTTGCACCCTGGGCAGCCCCGGAGCCCAGTGGCTGAAATAATAACCTGAGGCCACATTCCCAACCTCCCACCACTCCAAAAATTAAGGGCCAATAAAATGCAGCAGCAGAAAAAGCGGGTAGTTCATTCAAAACTGACTCCCTCGTAGCAGGATTTATCATTTATTTTGTACTGATGTGGCAGTCTATCGCACTGATGGCATACAAGGAATTTCACCTACCACTTTGCTACTTAGAAAAATATCCATGAAAGCAAGAAAGGCCCAAAAGAAAAGTCCTGGGGCTCAGAGAGGGTCCTGCTGTGCCAGGTGGGGGGGTTTGGGCTTTGGGCTGGGACCTGCCAGCACCGATGCTCTCTGCAGTATTACACCCTGCCTTTCTGCTTCCCCTGTTTTTTTCCTGATTGCTCAGCCGTGTGAGACAGCTCATTAGAGCGGCCGCAGATTTGAGCAGAAGAGATGATCAAGTTGTACGGGGGAAAAAAAAATAAAAAATAAACCATTTAAAAAGTGGCTGGTTTCGGTTCACAGCTGTCTGTGGTGTTAATAACACAATCGCAGCCCATCTCCCCGCTGCCCGGGGAGGAAAAGTTTTGCTTTGCCCAACGTGATGCACCCACATCTGGGGCAGGAGCTGCTTTGGGGAATCATATCGAGTTTTGCCTGAGGGTGAGGAAAATGTGGGCCAGGACTCAGGGTATAAAAGTCTGTCTTTCTCTCCAGGGCACCTTCGAGCCCAGCAAGGGCTGGGCAGCCGCGGCCTCCGCTGTGCAGCTGGGATGAGGCTCCAGCAGCGGGTACCAGCGGACACGCTCGCTCCCGGCTCCCGGCTCCCCCATTGTGGGCACAGCTCGGTGCGGAGCCGGCTCTGCCTTGGCAGGAGCGGCACGGCGTGTTCCTGGGCTGGATGCCTGGGAAGCGCCGGGGAGCCGGGCTGGTGACACGTCTTGGCTGTCGCAAGAGGTTGGGATGTCCTGGATGAATTTTTAAAGCGCGGGGGAGGAAACCAAACAGCTAGTGTTGGCTCGGGTCTTCTTTAGCATCCAGCCAAGGCTTGCGCTGTCATCGGCGCTGAAGTCACCAGCCAGGGGACACAGAACCGCCGGCACCTGGTGCCATGGACGTCAGTGCTTGTGGGTTGGTGCCTTCCCTGGCACTGCACCTGGAAATACTGTCCTTGCCCAGACCGCCCCTCCTGCCAGCCCTGCTCCCAGCAGATGGGTAGAAAAACCCTGATAAAAGCCGTGGCCGAGCATCCTGCCGGGCTCCGCATCCCACCAGTCCCCGCATCCAACCTGCCTCTGCAGTTCGGATGAAACATGACAACAGAAGTAAAGTTGGTCTTTGGGGAACCAAACGGGGGTTTTGCAGCAAAGAGTCATGAATCAGCCTCCTTGTTGGGAGCTATTAGTGTCTCCCTTGCTGCACCTTCAGATACTCCGTGCTGAATTTCATGGCAGGTCGTATGTCTGTTGATAAACCAAAGGGGCCAAAAAGCACGTTATTAAATAAGCAATTATGCCATCCTCCCACCTGGTTTACGTCTTAAAAAGGAGCCGGGTTTGCAGGGCTGCGGTGTGTGACAGAATCAACACACAGCACCATGTTCTTAGCCCACGAGGAGGGGACAGACCCAGGCGGCTGCAATAAGGACAAGAGGTGGCAGCTTCCCAGTCCCCACACCCGGGGTGAGGGTCCCGTGGCACCTCCCAGCTGTCCCCATGCTGTCACCTGTCTGCACACTGCCACTGCTGCCAGTGACACCTCAGCTCCTGCAAACACACCACCCTTTATTAGATAAGTGCATTGGGGCAGCAGCGAAGCGACGGCGCATCTGAGGCGCTGCTGAAGCCCATCGCCCGATTCATTCAAATTTCTCGATGGCAGGAGCCCTGGCCCTGCTGGGGACAGTGCTCTGGCCCTGTCCTCCTGCCACACAGCCACTGAGGCCACGGTGACAGGCGCAGGGCTGCAGGGAAAGGTCTCCTGTGCCGGGGAGGATGGAGAGACTGTTTCTAGGTAGCGCAGGTTGGGGCATCCCATGGTAAGAGGTTAATTTATCACCCAAACTTGGTAAGAGGTTAATTTATCTGAAATGCAGGAAAAATATAAAGCACTCTCTTTGTAGCAACCAAATTTCAAAGGGGAATTATTTTACTGTAAGGTAAAAAATACCCCCATTGCCCCACCAGCGCGGTGCCCGGGGAGCGCCTGCCCCCCAAGGACCGTCCTTCGCCGCAGCAGCATCCGATGCGCAGGGTGAGGGATAAATCCCCGCTTCGCCCAGCAGCTGGCTCTGCTCATGGCTGATATTAAAGAGAGAGCGAGAAGGGAAATGAAGAGGGCCCTGAGAAGCCTGAAAGGTAATTAAGGTAAAACTCGTTAATATTTCAAGTCAATGCTGTGCCTATTACAGCAAAAGGCCTGGCTGGAGCCGGGGAAGTGACGGGAAAGAACTTGTCTCATTGCATAACGGCACATTATGGGATCAAAGCAATAAAACTTGAGAAACCTGCTGAAAGCCCTTGCAGGGTGAGGTGGAGGGAAGGTGCCTCTGGAAAAGCCTGGGAGAGCAGAAAATAAAAAAGCTGCCAGTTCTTGTTAGATGTGAATAATCACGCAGATAAATTCCCCGCGATCCTCTTAGAACTGTGCTAAGTCTCCTTTGTCCGAGAGGAGCCCATGTAGGGAACGAGGCTGTTGCTCCTGGGTTGCTGGGGGTTTGGGGACTGTCAGGAAGGAGTTTGGTCCTGGCTGGTGCAGCGGGGTCCCCGGGGGAGCAGAGATGGGGGAACCATCCAGCATCCCTCTGTGCCCCCCAACATCTCCCCCAGACCAGCGGCTGCTGGGGCAGCCCAGCCCTGAGCAGGGGCGGAGGAGCTCAGCTAATTATCAGGGCTGGAGGGGCTCAACTGATTATTGGGGTTGGAGGGGCAGTTAATTATCAGGATTGGAGGGGTTCAGCTAATTATTGGGGTTGGAGGGGTTTGATTCATTATAGGGTTGGAGGAGTTCGATTCATTACAGGGTTGGAGGAGCTCAACTAATTATCTCTCGCAGTCATTGCTATTCTGACGGTGGCGGTGAGGGCGGCTCAGCTCTCTGGAGCAGCTCAATCTCCGTTTTAATCTCCATGAAGAGGGGAGGGGAGGAGAAATGTGTTTTTCCCTTTGCTTTAAAATCTTCCAGCCGTCTCCCGGTCACTCTGTCGGCGCGGGCTGCCCAGGGTGGGGAGGTGGCAGCAGGTCCTGGGGGTCCCCAGCCCCTGTTCCCAGGACTGAGCCCACCCCATCCCTCCCCAGGGAAACCTCCCCGCTCTGCAGAGGAGCAGAAAAGCCCATGAAGCCCCAATGCCCCGGGCTCCCCAGGGCCACCAAAGGTGCTAAAGCAGCAGAAGGTCCTGTCGAAGTTCTGGGGCTGGCAGCATCCCCTGGGACAGGGGCTTCCCCACAGGCTGTCCCAAAACTCAACCCCAGCGTCCCCTGCGATGCTCTCGATGCGGGCTGCCTTCCAAATATTGGATTAGCAGATATGAGAGCAGGGACTTGCTGAGGTGTGGAGTGGATTAGAGGCACTCCAGTGCTCTGGTACCCAGTCATTAATGTCCTAGATCTGCCAAGAATACATCAGCGAATGTTTGTCTCTTAAGCAAACAAACTAAATCAACATTAATTCCCCATTTCACGCATCTCCGTGCGAGGGTCCCGCTGCGGATGGGCTGGGGGTGAGGGATGCCCGCATCCATCCCACGCCATGCAGTGTTCTATGCAGAGCTGTGAAATTCCCAACTTGTCATGATTTATTGATGCCAGAGATCTCCACTCTCCTCCTCTGCGGCTTCTCTGAGCAGAATGATTCCCAAATCAAATTGCGGCATTTTCTATAGCACCCGCGCCTCTGAATACACAAGGCATGCAGGTTAGGCAAGGAAAATAACACAATCGCAGCAGAGAAATTACAGGATGGCTTCTTTATTTGTGCTTCAAAACAAGGAGCTGGTCTCTCCCAGCTGGTGCTATGGGGATCAGCCCCGGGGAAAGGAATTCGGGAGGAAACCAGGCGGGACTGGAGGGGGCTGTGGACAGAGGATTTTCTGGGGGAACTTTTAGGAAGGGAGAGAAATTTAAAATGCATTGAAAACATACAACATAAGCTTTAAGGGCTGGCAAAAGAGTGTGAAAGAATGAAGGGCTGGCCAGGAGGGGAAGCCCCGGGATTCGGGGTCTCCTCCCAGCCCCATGAAGGATCTGACCCCCTGGCCTTCCCCACATCGTGCAAGGGAAGCAGAGAGCTCGCTTTCCTGCTGTGCTGGAGGTGGTACCCAGAATATTCTACCTGGATCCCTCCAGCCTCCGTGAAAACCAATTTCCCTTGCACCAGCAAAAGTGGGTTTTATTAACAGTGATTTGAGCTCTCCGATAAATCTCGGCAAGGCATAATTTCTCCACAAATGGCATGTCCGCATTGTTACTACCTCGCTCTGAACCATTTAGGACAATACTTACTTGATGGAGTCTATTAAGCAGGATATTTTAGGTTGTGCAACAATTGCTGTCGTTAAGCCTTCTCAGGGGCTGCTCATTGACCAGGCAATGGCCCCATCTGAGGAGAGGATGCTCACCCATCCATCTCAGGCAAAACCACCTCGTTTGTGGGCTGGATGCTGCTACCACCACATCTTTGTGTCCTGATCTGAGGAAGATGCAGTAAGACGGGAGCTGAGTTCAGTGACGAGGCCGGAGGTGCAGTGAGCATCTGCATCGGGTGGGCAGGGGTTGGCAATAAAGCTCCTGAGGCATCTGGGACCCAACACCAAGGGTGCAAAAGTTAAGATTTCCTGCCATTTATTTGCAAGCTGGACTGCACAGAGGACTGCACTGCTTCCCTTCCCTTCCCTTCCCTTCCCTTCCCTTCCCTTCCCTTCCCTTCCCTTCCCTTCCCTTCCCTTCCCTTCCCTTCCCTTCCCTTCCCTTCCCTTCCCTTCCCTTCCCTTCCCTTTTTCCCTTCCGTTTTCCCTTTTCCCTTCCCCTTTCCCTTCCCTTTCCCAGCAAACCCAGCACTTTCAGGAGAACACGCCGGCCTCTCCAGCAACACCCATATATCTTTTTTTAATTTGAAGAATGAACAGTTTCCAGGAACTGCTCCGAAGTTAGAAACAATATGATGCTGCTGGTGAATAAGTCATGAGGGCTGGAGCCTGAATCTACATATTTATGTGCACACTCCCTCATCCAGGGGGATGATTTATATAATTTATACAAGTGGGAATACTTCGGTGCCAAACCGCAGCCATCAGAGCTGCTCTGCCAAGGGTCCCGCTCAGCCCTGGGCTGGGTTGTGTCCCACAAAAGCCAAAGTGCCACCACTGCAAGGCTGGCACTGACCCCCCAGCTTCACCCACTGCCCAGGTGGCTCTGGGGACACGCCGGTCCCTGCAAAACCTGACCTCAAGTTGGCAGTTTCCACCTCTCAATGCTGCCAAAGCCACCGACAGGAGCTCTCTTATTAGAGAAATTTAAAATACTGCCAGCCGGCGGTATCTGAGAGTGGGGAAGCCGGCAAAAATCTATTTTCATATACTTTCCATACCAACTGTTATTATTTTTCCTCTTTTAATGATGGAAAGTTTCTGCATCGAAAAGCTTTGCTGTTCTCAGGGGAAAAAAACACAGATTAAAAGGGCCTTTTGCTAATCTCTGCCTTTGAATCCGCGGCAGAGGTGCAGTTATCCAGGGAGCGCTGGCTGCAGAGCCCTCGGCCGCCTCCGCTGTCTGCAGCAGCATCACACGGTCCCATCCCTACCCGAAGGTTGCCTCCCGCTCCCCTCTAAGAGAGAAAGCGAACCTAATTAAATCACAAAATTGCAACTGGAGCTTTTCCTTTATTTTTCCTTTTTTTTTTTTCGCTCAGTGCTCGGTTTCGCCTTTAATTACCGCCTTCAATTATTTGTCACTTCAAGGCCCAAGTCCCACTTTTGAAAAGCCTTTTGCTTCAGTCAAGGGACAAAATCTGTGGAAAGCATCGGAAGGCAGGGGGAGACGAGCTTGTGTGTGGATCTCCCAGGCACCAGCTTAACTTAAGCACGTGCTTAAGTGCCTAAGTTACATTAAGCGCTTTTTGAGGCTCAGAGCATCTCTGTGCCTCAGTTTCCCCTGACCACCCTGAGCGGCACCTGCCCCTGGGGCTGCGTTTGTCCCTTTCTCTTGAACTGACTGGAGCCACCAGCATTGTCACCATTCTGTGGGGACACGAGCATCCCCTCTCACTGCCCTGTGGGGACCAGCACAAGCACCTGACACAAGCTGGGGGCACACAGCACCCCTCGGGGCCTCCTGCTCTCAAGCAGCGCTGGAGCCAGTGACAGCCTGATGCTTCTGCCCTCCTGTCCCCGTGCCACCAGCAGAAATGCCCCCATGGACGTTTTCCCCCTCCAAGCCACCCCCAGAGCCTCGCTGCAGGGTTCAGAGGGGAGTTTGAAGCCAGCAGAGAAGGTTTTCCCGCTAGAGAAGGGTTTCCCGAAAGGGCGGCTTCATGAGTGTGCCAGGCAGGAGAGGTCTCGCCGTGATCACAAAACCATCGAGGACTTGGCTGGTGATCAAACACCTTCCCGGTTTGCTTTCAAAGACAGCTGGGGTAGCGCTAAGAGCCTGGGATTTCTCTCCCAGCAAGCGTCCACCTCCCTTCCATCCTTCTGAAGCACCTCCATGCTTTCATGTATCCGTCAGTACTCCCTCCCTGCACTAGTGGGACTGGCCAGAAAAATCCAAAAAGGGAACAAAAACCTCTTTGAGACGGTTGTGAGCTCTCCAGCTGCCAGATCTGCCCTTGCATAGCAGAGGTAGGGGTTGAGAAAAGCACAATTTGGGGAGCCCTTGCTGCTCCCCAGTGGTGGGTGCCCAGATGCTCAAGCGTCACTGGGTGCCGAGCAGCAAAGCCAGCGCTTGGTGAACACAGGGATATCAAAACACTGGGGTTCCCGGCTCGGGGAGACGCACGGAGATGCCAAACAAAGTGTCCTTGTGCGTGTGGATTGCTGCAAAGACGCTGAGCATCTTATGAGAAAAGACTGAGGGAGCTGGGTCTGTTCAGCCTGGAGAAGAGGAGGCTGAGAGGGGACTTTTACACTGATTAATATCTCCAGGGTAGGTGTCGAGATGACGGACCAGACTCTTTCCAGCGGTGCCTTTGGGCCCAGCGGGTGCACAGCTCCTACCTGCTCCACCTCTTTCTGAAAGATCTGGGGGAGAAAAAAAAGAAGGAAAAAAGAGCTTGTGCAAGGAGTGGGGAGGAGGAGGATGCGTTTCCCGGTAATGAGTCCTTTGCATCAAGTGAGGAAGGGGAACTACGAAGCATTAGCACAGACATGAAAATTAAGAGTCAGAAGCAATTAGAAGAGCCTGGATCACTGCTTAGCCCCAGAGGAACCCGTGCTAACGGTGTGGGTGCTCATTAAAGAGATATAATTAGGATTCTGAAGCCACTGATGAGCCACTCTGCATCCCCAGCACCGCCGTCTCCACACAGGCGGCCCCCGCTCCCCCTTCTCCTCTCGCAGGACCCCGTGGAGCTGAGGCACATGGCAAATCCCCCCAGCCCCAACGCTGCCAGAGCATCCTCAGAGGCGACAGGCAACCAGGAGCAAACCTGAAGCATCAGTCGCTGCTTTCATCTGCATTTTGCTATTTGCAATGAGATGCCAAACCCCACGCGAGGGGTTTTTCGCCTGGGGCAGGAGCAGGGGTTTGTGGGAACTGTGTGGATTGTAAATCCCAAAAAGATGAAATGGGGAAAAGCCGCGTATGTGGGGCTATTTGTATTTTGTGGGGCTATTTTGGTGCTTGCCAAGAGGGTCGGATGAGGCTATGTGGCCTTAGGGAGCTGCTGTGCCCTGAGTTTGGCCAGTTCAGCTTTGAGACGCTCTTTGATACGGCTCTAAGGACGGAGCATTAACCCCGAGGGCAGCCCGAGCCCCGGCAGGAGCAGGGGACACGTGACAGAAATAATTGAAAGGGCCCCACTCACACCCCAGCTGGACACGACCCTTGGGCAGCCGAGAACTGGGGACGCAAAGACGCGATGAATTATTTGAACACATGATGAAAACCCTTGAGTGAGCTCGGACTCAATAGGGTGTTGTGAGGCTTAATTAATTTATGTCCAAAAGCACTTTGAGGGCGTCAGATGAAAGAGGTTATTACAGGAGTGCAAAGAGATCCTTTATCCCACAAGATGGAAGCAGGAACAGCCCCGGCCACGCTCCCTCTTTAAAGAGCACAGGCTATTAGCACAAAGGCCGGTGATGAATAGGAGCTATTTTATTTTTTTTATCTTATGGAAATGATCCTGCAGCTTCTGGTGATGACACATCATCCTGGCACAAGAGGGCATGGAGGGGGACAAGCTCCTGGTGAAAAACAGAGAGCTAATTATTTCTTCCTAAAAGCCTGCGGTGAGCAAACGTGAGAGTTTGGACCAAAATCCCCCTTCTCCACAACGCCCCGGGAAGCGCTCGCCCCTGCGCCAGCGTCC
Organism: Pampusana beccarii; assembly: GCA_013399365.1. Taxonomy (NCBI): domain Eukaryota; kingdom Metazoa; phylum Chordata; class Aves; order Columbiformes; family Columbidae; genus Pampusana; species Pampusana beccarii. The sequence continues at coordinate 2,151,602 of VWYH01003732.1, read as the reverse complement.
CACCGAGCTTATCTGCCAGGGTGGGCAAAATGGGTTTGAAATCAGCCCCAGCCCCACGAGAAGGATTGTTTTTCCTCTGTCTCCTTCCTCAAGCTGGTGGCTCTTTAGCTGTCAGGGCAGGATCAGTCCTTTCCGGGGCCGTAGATCTAGGGAATTGCAACCTGCAGGACAGATTCCTTCCCAACCACCCTCGGGAAAACCCCTTGGGAATTAAAAACATCCCCACACAACAGCCTGAAGCATTCAGAGCCCCTGTGCAAGCCCTTCCAGGGGTCAGCAGCACCCGTCCTGCCCCAGGCGAGGAGAACTGGGGAGCTTGGGGTACAGGGGACCTGGCGTGGGGGCAAGGATGGGGACAGGAGGCACCGCAGGGCGGGAGCGGCGCAGGTTTCTCATTACACTGCTCTTGCAGGAATGGTTAATTGCAGCTCCACAGCAGAGATAATTTGTAGGTATGAATGCCGGCCTCGTGGGCGTTAATTTTTGTTGGCTGTTTATGTGAGCGGGGAAAGCTTCCACTCCCAGGTCGATGCTTCCCGGCTGCTGAGATGCCAGAGCGAAGACACACATCCCATTGGGGACACCTCTGCTTGGGGGGGACACCGCCCCAGACACCCCCACACTGCGGAGCCCACCGAGGCAGCAGCTCTGGGCATCTCAGGGATGGATCCTCCCGCTTCTGCTGCTTCGCTGGGAAAAATCCCCCCAAGGGAGGTGTTTCTGATGCCCAGAGCTCCTGCATCTGCAGGATGAGGTGCTTTGGTCCTGCTGGGAGCCCAGTTGGGTGCAGCGTGGCCCCCCCAGCACCCCTGCACAGCACAGGGAGGTGGGTGGGGAGGTCTCACGGATGCAGTTGCCATGGAAAAATAAAGCCCCTCATCAAGATTCAGAGGAAGCTAATGAAATAATTAGCAAGTAGCAAAAATGAAAGCAAAGGATCGTTGCGGTGCTTCTGCCCAAAGTGGGCGATGGTGGAGGGGAATCGACCTTGAAAGCGAAGCAACGGTAAAAGCGGGGAAATAAATCCCACCAAAATCTGCCCTGGACCATGTTCTTCCTGGGACTGGGATTTTCTGAAATTTGCTTTGTTTTCTGCCCACAAAATAGAAATGATAACTCCAGGAGAACCTGTGTCCACACAACGGAGAAAGCGAGAGCAGAGTCCTCCAGTGAGCCAGGCAGGGGCCGGGTTCGCTGGGTTGGGACAAGCCCACGGGACGGGGGATCCGGTCGGCTCTGTGGGACCTTCAGCAGCATCGGGGACAGAGCCTGGGAGGGTCCGTGCAGCTGAGAGCTGGGGGACACGGGGAAAACCCCCACTTGCATTCATCTGAGATGTCTGGGCACTGCCACAGAAGGACCAGTTTTTAGGAATTATGAACATCCTGATGGCAAAATGCATCAACGGGAACCCATGCTCAACTGCTCTGAGGGCTCAGTACTGGCCTGGAGCTGGATGGACCATCTCCACCGTTAGCTGAAGGCTATGAAATGAAATACAGCATCAGATACACCTCTGCACCAATTTGTGCAGCCTTGCAATATGCGCCTTCCGTCTCCTCCAGACACCATTTGGCAGATCTGTGCTGTGAATGTCACAGCAGTCTTGCATAAGAACTTCTCCCACCATCCCGACAAGCGCGATGAGACGGGTGTACCATCTGCTGGGAGCTGCCGTGTGCCGAGCCGCGTCCCTCCCTCGCTGGAGAAACCCCCAAACCCTTCCCTGGGCTCCCTCAGCCCGCCTCGGGGTGTAACAGTTCTGCCCTTGAGCAGTCTTTGCATTTCTCCCAGGGGGGGTCAAGCAGCTCCTTTTTGTCCCCCCTGCATATGCCCCACGTGTCTGTCTGCAGTGATGTCTCCGTGGGTGAGAAGGTGACCAGGTCCATGGCTTAAACGCACCTTCTCACGTGTGTCTTTAGCATTCAGCCCTAACATCATCTTGCAGGGTAAAACATCAATAGGATCATCTCCGTCTACAGGACTCCTTCCCTGAAACAAGTGAGCGGCAGCACTTCAAGCCGTCGTGGATAAGAGACGCTGTAATCTGGTTTTCTCAGGCAAGAGCATGTCATTCACTAGGGGAAAAAGATTTGATCAGCTGTGCTGAGACTGGCACAGAGCGAGAAGCCTCTGCAAAAGGGGAGCTGCCAACCCGGCAGCGCTGGGGAGAGGGTGGCTGGGTTGGACAAGGCAGCCAGGTTTCCAGATCTCCAGCTGATTGAATAAGCGTTCCTCAAAGAAAGCACCTAAACAAGAGAGCGGCTCCTTGCGGGAGCGCTGGGCATCGCTGGGGGAGCATCCTTCCACTTGGGCTGCAAAGAGCAACAGCAGGAAGCGGATTTATACCTGCGTTTGCACTGGGGGTGGGAGGAATCCAGGCCAGAAAGGTAATTAGTGCAGGAGAGAAAAATCTCAGGGCAGTTTAATACAATTTTGTTGATGATGCTGTTGCGAGCTGGGAAAGGCCAGCGCAGCCTTGCCCTTGAGGAGCACACACTTTCAGCAGCTTGGATAACAAGTGTTTTCTGAGGGAAAAGAAGTGAAATGGTTTTTTTTCTTGTGAAGCACTCACTTTCTCTAAGCTGCCTGCAACATTTTTCCTAATTAAAATAGATCTATAATATCATCGAGTGCTTTTTGATACTTGCTCTCTCTAAAAGTAAGTTTTGGATCAATGAAAATGTCCTAGGAGCTCACGGTAACAACCTGGCTCAGCATTTTTTTCACTTGAAAGAAACACAAGGGGAAAAAAGGGTTCGTGGTTGTGCAAGAAAAAGGATTTTCCAAAAGGGCTGTTCGCCACCCTGGGAAAAAAAAAAGCAATACTAACTCACTCTGGAGTTTCCCATCAAGGCCGGTTTGCATAATTAACACTAAAATTAATCTCTGTTCTGTTGTAACGACTAGAACGGCTTGCAAAGGGAGCCTGGCAAGAGCAGAGCTTTGCCCAAGACGGGGCCCCGAGGGGGACGTCCCCAGGTCACCACCATGGAGGGGCCCTGGAAGAGCCAGGACCAACTTTGTGCCTCGTGATTGCCAACCCCGAGCGCAGCCAAAGCCTGGCCCAGCACTCACACGGCACCGAGAGCAATGATAATAGCAGTTAGATTTGATTTGCCTCAAAAATACACTTTAATCAAACCTTATTGGATTAGCACTGAAATCTGAGCGTTGCTGGAACCGAGAGCTCCCGCTTCCCCGCCATGAAGTTTTCCTGGCTTCTCGGCTGGGTTCTGTTTTAAACTTGCCTCCCACCCGCAGCAGTTGTGCTTGGAGCGGAATAATTATGAAAAGGGACTTTGGTGCCAAAGCAAAAAAAAAGAATAGAAAAATAATAAAAAAACAAAAAAAAAAAAAAAAAAAATAAAAAAAAAAAAAAAAAAAAAAAAAAAAAAATAAAAAAAAAAAAAAAAAAAAAAAAAAAAAAAAAAAAAACAACAACCAAACTTCAGCCCCCAAACCTGCGAAGACTCAGCCGCGCTCGCGCTCCAGCGCGTTCGGCATCACGAGGATTTTACTTTTTTTTCCTTCCTCTCAACAAAATGTCAGAAATGTACTTAATGAGAAGTTCTCCTCTTACAAATGAAGCGGTAATCTGTCAAAAAAGGAAAATGTGCTGTAAACTTAGTCAGAGCTCATCCCCTGACTCCTCGCCAGCACGTTCCAGCTCCGGCAGCTGGGCGGGCGGCGGGGCCCGAGTGCCATCTACAGCGGCTGTGGGGAACCGAGAAATCTCAAATCCACAGCTCCAGGCCCTTCCTTCCCTCTGCTCATCCTTCCCACTGGGAGCACATTCCCTGACCTCACTGGAGGCAGAAAAGGCCTCGATGGGTTTGGGGCTGTTTCGCAAAAAGATGAGCGTGATGCTGCGGCTGGTGGGAATCGTGACAGGGATGTGGGGCAGGCCCCCGGCAAATTGATCAGCTCTCCAGCAAAAATCACCCCGGTCTCTAAGAAGAGTTTATTTTGCAACCTGTGCTCATGGCAGAGACTTCAAGAAACACGCCGGTGCCAATGCCAAAGGATGAGGGGAGTCCCCACGGGGCTTCTTCATCCATGTGAGGAGGAGCTGGGGCTGGGGATCTGCTCCGGCAAAACACAGCGGGCGAGCCGATGGCGCGGGAGGAGGAGATCCAGCCGAGAGCCACGCTATAGCAGCTACCAGAAAGATCCGCGGGAGAACATATGGTGTGTTTTGCAATGCACCCATAACATTTATTTAAAATATAGGCTGTAAAGCTTGCCAGCAAAGCTTAATAGGAGGAAACCTTTCTTTATGCTGGAATGTCTCCTATTGTTCCGTTAAGCTTGTATTTATTTGTTTTTAGCCTAAGCAAACGGGGAGTATCGCAGGGAGAACTGCCTAAGATTCCCCTTGTGTCTGCAGGGTCCCAAATCCAATCTGCTTGGCTTGTTGGCAGATGTCCTCACCTGCTCAAGGGGTGGAAAACCCAGCGTCCGTCCCAACGCACCCCCTGAGCCATAATTGCCTATGAGGAGATGCTGCTCCTGTGTTGGCGTTGAAGGAGCGCAGCATGTGTGTGTGTCCTTGCTGCCATCAGACGGCTGGAGAGGCTGGATGTCCGGGAGGGATGGTGAGGTTCGGGGTGCCCAGCCTCGAGCTGCCCATCGCAGGGGCCGTTCTCCTGCCCAGCCCCGCGGGTTTGGCACCCGCATCCCCCTCGCCTGGCGATGAGTCAGGGGATGGATGGCAGGCGAGCGGGGTTTCTAACAAAAGGCTATGATGGCACCGCAGTTCCTCCATCCGGCCCGCTTCACACCCAGCGTGAACGGAAAGAGCGCGACTGCCGCCAGGCACAGGGGCACCCCCAGATCTGTCCCCTCTCCCCCGCCTTCCGCTGCGCTCTGCCAGCATCTCCCCCGGGCTCTGCCGGGACGTGCTCTGCCAAGGACAGAGATGCCAGGAACAGCAGGAGACGGATTTCTCATCCCCTCGGCTCCACAGAGCAGAGTGATGATGCTCCACAGGTACCTGGCACAGGCTCTGGGGTGGGTGACACACGGGGCGCTGTGCCCCTCAGCACCCAGAGGGACAGACCTGGAGGGGGTCACAGGGAGACCCCAGGGCTGGCTGCACCCCGACCAGCGGCAGGGGCTGGGGTCTGCCTGCATCTCGGTGCTTTTTTTGTGTCCAATGGCACTTGCACCATCTAGAGGAAAAACGGGTATGGGTCACTGCGCAGAGGCCAAGTCCAGGCAGAGGGGCTGTAGGAAAATGATAAGCAGAGCAGTGAGAGGCAAATCCTCCAGTGAGGTGCAGTGTGAGCGATTTTGGGGTCTCATGAATAAGCCCAAATGGCCCATCTTTCCTAGAGAATGTGAACGGTGGAATAGGATTCGAAGACGCTGTTACTGCCTGCTTGATGTGTGACTGATCTCTGCTGGCTGCAAGGAACAGGGCAAAGGAGAGGGGGAAAAAATAAATTAAAAATTCTCAGCCTGCAGTCAAGCTGACCACACAGCCCCGAGCTGGGAATCAACAGCCCTGAAAGCAATTTCGCTGCTCAGCTGGACCTGTATTACTTCTCCGTCTCTGAGCAGATGTGTCAGTGGCACTCATACGAGTCACCGCGGTGCAGATGTGAGGGGGTGATGAGCAGCCCCATCCTCCCGCCTGGCAGCAGCGCTGATCCTTTCTATGCTTCTCTCTCCCCTTTCTGCAGGGCGCCGAGGCCAAGGCACCGCCCAGCGAGGAAAAGGAGGCTGCACGCCATGGGGTGACTGTGCCAGCCGTGCACAACCAGCTCCTAGGACCAGGGGGTTGCACCCACCAGCTCGCCCACCTACTGCCCTGGGCCAGCCAGATGAGCCCGTGCTGCTCTCACTCGCATTGCACAGGGTGTGAGGGCTTCACCCTCTTTCGCAGCCTCCTGCAGCAGAAGGGGAGGTAGCACCTTCCTTCCCACTGATTTTTTTTTTTTTGGTACCACTCAGGGCCCCTGCAGATTGTGCAAGTCACAAGGAAACGTTGATCACATCCCAAATACAACCACTAACACATCTCAGCTCTCAATCTGCCTCGTTTGCTGACACCCAGTTTTCTCCTCCTCCTCCCACGAGCTCCTCGCAGCCGGTTCCTTCCTCCCAGTCTGCGGCACATCCCCCTGCAAGCTGCTCCGGCTTGTCCGTCCCACGCAGGGCTGCGCACACAGCTCACCCGAGGCGGTGCCGGAGCCCGGGGTGCTGCCCCCGCTCTCTCCCGTCCATGCTCGTTGGTTTTCTGAGCCTTGGCCAAGCTGGGTGGAGGGCAGGGAAGCCGGTCGAGGGTCAGCTCCAGCCCTCACCCTGCACAGTGCAGGGTGTAGTGAGGAGTGAGCAAAATGCAAAGTGTGTCAGGTAATGGGAATGGGCTTTTTTTCCTCTCTGATTTTCCCAGGTCAGTTGCAGCAGCACCAGCTATGGGTGCATCCTTGGACCCTCTCCGTAAGCCACATTTAGGGTTCATAGCCCCGTGCTGCCATCTCAGCTCAGCAGCTCCAGACTCCTGGGGTGCTGGATGGATCGGAGAGGGTTTGGCTTGTTTTTCAAGGGGCTCAGACCAGTGTAAAAGAATTCAACACCAGGATGAGGAAACACTTCTAAAGAGCTGTCGATTAGCGCCAGCAGCGCAAGCCCCATCCAGGATAAAGTGCCTCTTTAAATACCATGTTTTGCTTAACGCTCACCAGAAGGACAGGATTTGATCTCCTCTGTTTTAAAGCTGTTATGGATCTGTTGCACTGAAGGCATTTGTGGTGCTCAGTCAATACTTCTCCATCCCTGACAGCTCTGCAGAATGGGAGGGTGAATCTGACACTGCACTTAGTCCAAAATTGCCATCACTGGACACATGCCATGGCCCTAAAAGCCCCAGGTAAAGTAACTATTAGCATGTTTGCCAAATGCTGAAACTGCTCCTGGGAGGACCTGTCACCCTGTGCAGCAGCAGGGCAGCTTGTGCTCCGTCCGGCTGCTCTGCTGAGGGTGATTTGCTCTGTCCTGGTTTGCTGGAGAAGAACCCAAGCCAAGGGATTGCACGGCCTCCCGGGCCCAGCATGGTTTTTTTCGGTTTGATGAAAACTCGAAACAACGGTGATCTTTGGTTTGATCCAGAAGCCATTTAATGAAGCACGTGAACCACTGAACCAAACAGCAGTTGTCTGCAAATCTTTAATCAAAGCCTGCTCAGGCAAAGTGCACTTTGCAATTGCAAAGGTGGTGGTGACCAAGCCCCACTGTCCCCACCCCGGTGTCCCCAGGCAGGCAGCATCCCACGGTGACAGCGTGGTGACAGCGTGGTGACAGCATGGACTCAACCTGCTCCACCGGGACCTCGGGGACAAGTCGCTTCTTTTGTGCTGTGCTCAGTCGGAGACTTTGAACACCACCCAGCTGCCCTGTTGCGAATTCACCATAGAGAGGTTCCACTTGTTTGCAGACAAGTGAGTCCACGGATGCTAAAAATAGAGCACTCCTTGAAGGTGATCTGAAAAGCTTTCCTAAATGTGAAGATGCCTTTTAAAAACACCGTCTTAGAACTAACGGGGGCTGGATGGCGCTGGTGAAGGCTCTGTCGGGAATCGGGAGCTGCTCCACAGACACTGCCCACTGGTCCCCTGCCTCACGGGTGATGCAGGGATGCTCCTGAGCATGCAGCCGCTCAGGAAAGGTGCTCTGCAAATGCAACGCATGATAATTGTGGACAGACAAGTCCGTGGCTGTGCTGGGATTTCTCAGCAGAAGTCACAGGAGCAGTAATGAGGGGAGCTGGAGCACAATGTGTTTTCTTTTCCTCCCCTAGTCCCCTTAAACCTCTCAGCAATTGCAGCACAAAGTCAAAGCAGAACAGTTTCCTTTTGAAATACATAGTGAGCACAGCATCTCAGTGTCATTAGGGCTTTTCCTCATGTAGCAGGAAGGTATCTATCCCACTGTGCATCTTTGATCTTGCCCTTTAAATAGGCCATTTTGAAACTCACAGCCCCCTTTTAATCACCTTCCACCTTGGCTCATGGCACTAATGCCTGTGTTTATATCCCGGCCCGTGGCTGAAATCAAAGTATTGCTGTAGGAAACCCTGCACATGGTTCATTAAAAAGGAAAAAAAGACTGACTTTCTGTCTCTGAATGAATCCCTGTGTGTTCGTCAGTGCTCCCAAGCCGTAAGATGCAGGAAACATCTGAGCTGCCCCAGCACCTTGAACTCACGCTGGTGACATGACTTAGCAGCAACCCTCAACACTCAACATCGACTGCTCATCCCCAAGAGGCCGATGGATGAGGTAAAATGTCAATAGGATCATCTCCATCCACGAGACTCCTTCCCTGAAACAAGTAAGTGGCAGCACTTCCAGCCGTCATGGATAAGAGACGCTGTAATGTGATTTTTCTCCCAGTGAGCACCACACCACCCAGTTTGCCCTTACTGGGGAGGACACATATGACGGTGCAGCCGGCTCCTGGCTTCTCATACTCTCCGCAAAATCCCAGAAGCTGGAGGAGCTTGTGCCGATAAGAGTCTGACACCTAATGGGCACAAGCAGAATTGTGACAAGAACAGGATCTGGCTGGAAATGTCCCCATGGAAGCACAGCCAGCATCACCCCTGAGGAGAGCCATGGAGCTGGACAGAAAGGGAAGACTTGCATCAAGAAAAGACTTAAGAGCCCATATGACACATTTTTATTATTGTAAACATGAAAACTTCATAACTGAGAAATGAGCTGTATGAAAACTATTAAAAGGTTCTAGGTACCGAATATGAGAATTGTGCCATCATTTCCTTTGACATTCTACAGGTCTCTGCCATATAATAGCAAGGGAAGGTCAGGGTTGCAGTCAAACCTCTTGGTAATAAATTGTATTTCTCAGGTTGTGTTCTTACACCAGATACACTGGGAGTTACTACTGAAAACGGACATGCTCAAAACCAATCAATCGTGCCCCACAGAGACCTTCAGCTACATTTTATGGAATGGTCAGTAATGAGCAGGAAGGTCACTAGATTTGACTCAAAAAACATTAAATGTATTCTGTGCTATACTTTCCACTGGATGTGTCTCATGGAGCTGGTGGGTTTCTTTTCTTAAAAAAAATCTGGCAACCAAAGGTGATTTACAGCAATGGTGTTTTCTAAGGCAAGACGCAGCGGAGCTTCCCGGGACCCAGCTCCACCGAGAACTGCCCTGGGACCCCCTTGTGCCCTGGGACCTCCTCCTGCCCTTGGACCTCCTGCCCCAGATGCTGCTGCCCTGGGCAGCATCCATCCCGGCTGTGAGGATGCTCACACCATCTCTGCTCCGTTCAGAGTAAATAGAAACGTTCAATACCCAGCGCTGTTTGCTGGCAGCTTTCACAAGCATCTCTGTTCCTTTTGTTCTGAATCAGATCTTTCTATTATAACTTCAGGGCCTCATGAGTCTCCTTGGCATTTATTCAATAACAACTAAACTCTTCAATTTACCGTGTTATGACATGATACAGTTGTGCTCCATCTATTATGCCGACTGCAATCAGAGTGAAGGAGCTGAACGGGGCAGGAGGACACGGGACCAGGGTCAGAAAGGACTTTCAAAGCTGATCCAGTCCAACCCCTGCCATGAGCAGGGACATCTTCAGCAGCTCAGGTTGCTCAGAGCCCCGTCCAGCCTGGCCTGGGATGTCTCCAGGGATGGTTCATCCACAAGCAATCAGGGCAACCCGGGCCAGGCTCTCACCACCCTCAGTGTAAAAGATTTCTCCCTCGTGTCCAGCCTAAAGATGTGCTCGGGCACTAAAAAACTGCCACCAGCTGAGGAAAAGCTCTGCAGAACCTGAAGCTATTGGCTTCCCTCGTGTCCTAGACACGGCTGTGCCCTCGGCCGGTGTCGGGTGTGACTCAACATTCCCAACGAAACCACAGCACGGCAGAAACGCCTGGTGTTCTAACACGGCCCCGTGTGAGAACTTTAATTGGCTACGAAGCCACAGGTTACTGACAACAGGAAGATCTGCGAGGCGAGTCCTTTTATTCTTACTATATTGTTTTTAATCCTGTCCTTTTTCTTGCTGGAAAAAAAAAAAGGCCATCACCTGAGCTCAGGTTTCAGCCTCTGATAATCCACAGCGGCTTTTGCCTCTAATGTACCCAGAGTCACCTCTAATGAGCGCCTGTTCCTACCCCCTGCAATAAGCTGCAAATGGGATGAGCAGATCCTGAGGTTGGGGAAGATGTTTCATTTTGAAAACATGAAATGTTTCCCTGCCATTCTGGCCATCCTAACAAGGGGTCCAATTAGCGCTCGTGACTTTGTCATCCGTCCAGCGGGGACATGGGGACCATTGCTCTCATTTCCGCAAAGATCATGGATCAGGAAGACAAATCATCCCTAATGGGACCTTGGGGAGAGGCTCTGCTCTTCTTTCAAGTCAAAGGCTGCACATGGAGGCAACTTGCTCTGCAGAGCCACAAATTTCCAGCAGCCCCCAGCCTCTCCCTTCCAGCCAACCACATGTGCACATTTATCAGGCTTCTGGCCACAGCTTTGACTTTATTTTTAAAGTGCACTCACATGTAAATTGGCTTGGCCTGAGAGGATGCACGAATAGAAAAGTCCTTTCTTTCCTCTGGAGCGAGTGGCAGTCGGAGGAATACGGTGAAAGGTGAAAAGTTTCCTCACCTCCAGGCTGCAATTCTGCAGCTATGGAAAAGCAAGTTCATTGTTTCCCTCTGCACAGAGAGGCCGGCTGTGCTGTTTTCAGCAGTCTTGTTCAAGCGAGCCATTTCAGAATACAAAAGCATATTACATATCCCAGGGACAAGAACACGCACCCAAACGTGTTATTGGCTCTGTTTTATCTATTGTAAGAGCATGAGATAAATTAATATGAGTCTATAACTGTGTGTGACAGTTTGGAACGTGGTCCTGTCCCACATCCCCAGGGTCAGACCTGGTTTGGTAGGTCAGGGACTCTTGGGGAAAAAAAAATATTAGAATGTGAGGTTGGAGTTCAGGAAATGGCCCAGTTCCTCAGGGAGTGAAAAACACATGTGTTCCCCAAAACAAGCATCTCTGGGGCAAAAGCCTGCTCACCTGCAAAACAAGGCACAAAAACTTTACTGTTCCTCTACATGAAACCTCCAACACTCTGGTAACTCCAGGAGCCAAAGCACCAACCACTTCAGCTTCCAAAAAAACGGGCCTCAACTCTCTTAACCCCGCTTCTCATTTTGGTTCCCCAAACTTTGGGTTTGCGACAGCCAGCGGTGCGTTTTACCCATGTTTTGGGTTTCTGCCACCCGCATCGCACCCCAAAGGGAGCGCGATGAATTATTCTCCTCCTGTGTGCTGTACTCGACTCTTGCCTCAAAAGCAAACGCTGCAAAGACCCAGAACGTGTGTTTTCAAAGCTCCCACTGGGACAGAGCATTCGCGGGATCGACGTTTCGGACCCAAATCTCGCCGCGGCGCTGCAAGAGGCCCCGGTTCCGCAGGGCCGGCGGGGCTCCCCTTCCTCCATCAATCGCTACCCGGGCTCCAGCCTCCGTCCCTCCCTCCCCTCCGCGCCGGCTCCCGGGCTCCAGCGGAGCGGCCGCGCCTGCCTTTGTGCCCCGGCGGCGGGGCCGCCCGGCCCGGCCCGGCCTCTCCCCGCCCCGCC
>VWYH01003732.1:2082490-2139844 GCA_013399365.1 Pampusana beccarii | reverse complement strand
AAGGGGGAGCCATGGCGGCGCGGGCAGGGCCCGGCGGGCGGGGCGCCCCGCGGCGGTGGCTCCGCGTACGCCGCTTCCAGGCGGCCCCCGCGGGTGGGTGTCCCCTCAGTCACCCTCGGTGGGTGCCCCCCCCGGGTGGGTGTCCGCTGGTTTCCCCTCACAGAGCTCCGGAGGGCACCCCCCTGCAGGAGGGTGTCCCCTCACACCCTCTGTGGGTGTCCCCAGGTGGGTGTCCCCTCATATCGCACCTCACCAGGTGCCCTTGGGTGTCCCCTCACACCCTCCGTGGGTGCCCACTGAGGTGGGTGTCCCCAGGTGGGTGTCCCCTCACACCCCCCATGGGTGCCCCCTCAGAACCAGCACCCCTGGGTGCAACTGCAATCACAGTGTAGGGTAATAAAGGCACCTGCCCCTTTCCTGGAAACTGTGGAAATAGGTTAATAGGAAATAAGTTTATTTATTTATTTATTTAAAGCTGGGAGCTTAAGTGTGTTAATTGCATTTCTTCAGGATAATTAGGTATTCTAATTTCTGGTTTTTTTTGATCCTCAGCTGCTTATTGCAAGGAAAAAGAAAAAAAAAAAGTTTTAAATTTATCGTCGCCCCGGCGAATGCGTTGGAGGCTCTTTTAGAAATGGTCTGTTCGCTCCCGTGTTTCCGAAAGCCGGGGTTCTGACCCACGCCGTGGCTGCCTGCTTGCGGGACGCCTCGGGGTTGGTTCGTGGCCAAATGCACGAACGGTCGGGAGAACCGTGGTTTTTTGGTGTGTGTAGAGCACAAGTCAATCTAAACTACCTCCCGTTGACTAAAAGGTGCAGATGAAACCAGCATGTGCTGGGTTGTTCCAGGTTCCATCCCAGAAGGGATGTTATCGATCGCTACACTTAAAACTTTAATTCTGCAGGAACGATGTTCGGAAAGGAGTTACCACTGAGGAAAAGAAAATGAGAAATGGATGGCCAAAGCTCGGGTTGTTGTAAGATGTATTTCTGCTGAGATGTTTTGCAGCAGAGAAATAGCAAAAAGCAAAAGCATTATTGATGATACGTTCAGAGCAAACTGCCCCGTGGACATCATGTCAGGTGTGTTCAGGGTGACTCTGCCTTGGTCAATAAGATTCTAAGAATATTCTGGTCTACTAACAAGACACCATTAATACTGCTTCCTTAGCACACTTCCCAGAATAATTTTGACAAAAGCTTTCGTCATGTTAAACGTTTCGTCATGTTAAATGTTCCTCGTTGGAGCACTGTGTTCTTTTTAAAAGCGGCAAGGAGTTGTCTTCCCTGGTTGTCTGTTTTATTCTCAGTAGCAAATAAATACACTAAGTTTAGAATCATTAATTCTTTAAAATAGTTATTGCCAGTGATTAATTTCAAACCAGAACTAGGCAATCATTGACAAGGGCAAGGTCGGAGAGGATTCGGAGGCAGCAGCACGTCTCTGTAAGTCGGTAGAGTCCAGTGCCTGCCTGCAAACTGGGTTCACTGGGTTTGCGCAGGAGATTTGGAATTGGGCTTGAAGAACCGCTCAGCCGCTTTTGTTGGGGTTGCTGTGTGCTTTGTGTCAGCCAGACGCTGTTTGGATCCCACCGAATGACGCTGCGGGTGAAACCTTCAGCCCTTGTGGGACCGCCTGAAGTCGTGAACTCTTTGGGGTGTTCTGTATCATTTTCTGGATGGGATTTTTCACTATTCCACAAAACAGGGCTTCACTCATTTGAGTTTTCTACCATAATACAAAGAATAGTTTGTAGTCTTCATCCTGCTATTGCGAACTCCAAAAGATTTGTGTTTACCGAGAGCTTGTACCCTGTGGTGGGGCCGGAACGACTGATGTCTCAGGGTTATTGCTGTATGGTGCGTTTGGGGGAGAAGTAATCTCCTTTTCCTTCTCTTTGGGCTGCCCCAAGTCCCTCAGTTGTGTGTGTTTAATGCCAAGGCAGAACTTGTGAAAGCTGTCTGGGGGTAGCGGGTGAGCTCAGGCACCGCGCTAACACAGTTTCTCTGCCCTTTGAATAAGAGTTGCTTTGTGTTCCACCATCTCGGATCGTGGGCAAGCTCGCTTCACATCCGCCCATTATAGACCATGCGGACATAGCCAACATTGTTTTCCTTGCAAAACTGAAAAGCTGAGCTATGCATGGCAGGAGTTCTTTAAAAAGGTCAATTATGCCAAAGGAAACATAGGGAGCAGAATATTTTGCAGGGTTTTCCACTCCCACCAATTCCACTTTATTATGAGATTCCCTTAAATGTGTTTTTCCTCTTTTGCCACAAGTTCATTTCAAAAATACTAACAGTATTTTAGTGCAGGAGGGGATGGCACATGCCTGTGCATTGAAATATTCTTTGTGTGTCTTGACGGTATGTGGTTATTTAGAAACATATGCGAAAGAGAGTGCAACCTTCAGTGGAAAGGGCAGGGAGAGTTTTGGAAATGAAGGTAATTACCTGAACTGGGTTATGGTTGTGCCAGAAAATACTGGAAACCACAAATGACGAGTGCTGTGTCTTATTCTTAATGGCACTAGTGACTGATTTACCCCTTAAAGTGAAGCTGAGGAGTAACTCGTGATTATCTGGCACAGTAAGCCTGAGCGTTAATAAATTACAATTTATGTTACAGTATTATTACATGGAACTTCTAGAAGGTAGATGCATAATAGAGAATAATTTACTCTTTTTTTTTTCTTGTTGTAGGATGGAAGAGAGGCCAGTCTGAAAAACGGTTCCACTGTGGACTTTGCAGTTGTCTGCTAGAATGTTCCTTATGAATGCTTCTCGTTTGGTACCTCTTCAGACAAAATGGGAGTCCTTTGGAGCCGCGAGGAACTGTAGATACCCCGTTTGCTTCTCTGACGCTGAAGGGGACGTCACTAGAACCTCTGTAAGTGCAAAAGTTCAAATGATCATAAACAACCTGCAAAGTCAAGAGTCTCCCCTGGGTATGAACAATGAGTATGATTGTATTATGCAGAAGAAACAAAAGGGAGAAAAGGGCACTAGTAACAGAGTCACGTCTAACACCACGTTGCTGCAGAAGCATCCTCAATATACCAAGTGTGGATGCCCTGCAGATTTGGATGACACCGAAGTGGAAGAGAACGTGGGGTTTGGGACTCTCTTGCTCGATTCTGACAGCGACGATTCTGTTGACCGAGGTATCGAGGAAGCCATTCAAGAGTACTTGAAAGCAAAAAGCAAAAGTGACCAGTCCTTGCAAAGGAATGCAGAGTGTTCTGAGAATATAAGCGGAGACAAAAGCTTTAAGAGAGAATTCTCCCAGAACAAAATGGCTAGTAACCTTCTCCCCGTGAACTTTAAAGCCGACGTGCTCTCTGAAGAGTACCTGTCTGACCACCTGGGAATTGGTAAAAGGCTGCAGCCTGCTTCCCCTCAGAGCATCAGCAGCGATGACTCTTTTGAACAGAGCATACAGGCCGAAATAGTGCAGTTCTTGAATGAGAAGAAGCAGCAAGAATCGAGTAAATGTGTAATCGGGGAGGATAAAAAGGACTCCAATGTGAGAGCTGTCCTAAAATGCAACAAAGAAAGAACAAACCAACCAGACTGTGGTGCTACAAAGCAAGGTTGTAATGCGCTCCTCTTGAGACACCATCCCCAGCTACAGAAAAGCAGCGCGCAGCCCAAGTGTTTGCAGTCGAAAATCCAGGAACAGCCCAGTGGTTTCAGGCAAGCGAACCAAGCGTATCTAGAAATGGCCACTGCCAGCCAGCCCTGGTTAGTGGAGCAAAATGAAGAAAGTGGAGCTAATTACTGGGAGACGAGGGGAGCGCTTATCAACGAGAGCGTGCACACGTCTGACTCGAGCAGCGATGATGGTATAGAAGAAGCCATTCAGCTTTATCAGCTGGAGAAAATCAGGAAAGAGGCAGGTCGTGCAACAGACTCTGTGCCTTTGCAGAGGGAACAACTCGACACAAAGGGTATGGCGGACATTTCTGCGAGCCTGACGATTAGCTCAACAAAAAGTGCCTCACCAGAAATCCATAAAAGCCGTATCGGCAACAAGAGGAAAGAAATGAATTCAAAGTCAACGGAATTAGAAAGCACCAGCAATGAATTTAACAAGCTGTTTAAACCACTGAAAAAAGCCAGACACTTTGCACCTCCGGAAAACAAGATTGCTGCTTGCGAGCTCACGTTGCAGGCCTCTTGCAGAGCAGACACATCTGCAGAACTCATGTGTGCGGAAGCTATCCTTGATATTTCCAAAACAATCATGCCATCCCAAATGGGAAGTGACAGCAAATCGCTGGCTGCAGACTCCTTCTTTTCTCCCCAGCTTCTCTCGTCCTCCCGCTGTGAAAGCGACAGCAGCCTTGTGGACAGCGATGACAGTATAGAGCAAGAAATCAGGGCTTTTTTGGCTCTGAAGGCACAGTCGGAAAGCCTTGGAACAAAGCCTCCCAGCCTGGCACGCTCGATCCAGATGCCTTTGCCTTCTGAGCAAAACAGCCTCACCGGTACCCTTGAGCCTTCTCTTCCCAAAACACTGAAGCTATCACTGAGTCAGAAAAGGAGACTTAAAAGGGAAGGAAGAATAGCAAAACAAGGCGCATCAAAAACACCTGAACAGCTGGAGACGGGACTTTTCCAGCCAGGTAACTGTTCCAAATTTCCTGTGCTCCAAGAGGGATGTGCCCTGAGCAGCCCTGCGGAGCTCTGTGATGCTCAAAGGCTGGGCAGCAAAGAGACGCGGCAGCAGCAGCCGATGGCTTCCGAATTATCGGGATCCATTGGCAGATGTGTGGCCTTGGACTCTGTAAACCCTTTCACGCAGGTTCAGAGTAGCACAAGAAAGCTTATGAAAAATACCATCCAAACTCAGGAGCGGGATGGTTCGGATGATGAGAGCAGTTCTCTCGATAGCGATGAGGACCTTGATAGCGCTATCAAGGACCTTTTACGGTCTAAAAGAAAATTAAAGAAGAAATCCAAGGACCAGAAATCTCAGTGCAAGAAGAGGGTCAGATTTAGCGAGACCGAAACTCAGCTGCTGGATGAATTTAGTAGCCTCCAGCAAAACGAGTGGAAATGTAAAAGTCCCGTGCTACTGAAAAGCTGCCTCTCAAAACCTAGAAAAGCTGTGAAAGAGAATGCAATCAGAAATCCTCCAGACAACATAAATGTCAAACTTGCCAATGAAAAACCAGAAACCATGAAGAACTTAGAGTTTAACTTGCAGCTTAAAAAAGGATATAAACCGAAACCAATTTCAAACCAGAATAACCTGCGGGTAGCTAAAAATAGAAAATGTGCTTTCACAGCTGCATCAGACGCTGATGACAGCAGCTCAGTGGACAGCGATGACAGCATCGAACAAGAAATTAGGAAGTTTTTGGCAGAAAAGGCTAAAGACTCTGCAAGCAATTCGGAGATGCAGAAAGATGATGTAACTCTGGACCTGTTGAGCGTGACCAAACCAACTGCTAATAAAGGAAAAGCAAAGCAGCAGCCGGTTGAAAATGAGCTTGACCTCATGCTGGGCCAGAGTAAAAAGACTGAGATATCTCAGCAAACTGATGGGTTGAAGAACTCTCAGAGAACGGAAGGGAAAAGTGCAATGTTACATAGCAGTGGGAAATCTGCTTCCTCTGCAGAGAATGTTCATCTTCATACTACTGGTCAGTCGAAAGCTAAGCAAGGAGCGGTGGAGGTTAAAGGTGTTGCTGGCGGTGAGCTGGCTGGAAACACAACGGGTAAAAAGGACGTGCCTCCTACAGAGCCTGCGCAGAAAATGCTCCCACCTAAAACCAGCAAAAACGAAGGTTGTAAAGTGCAAAAAGCAATGAATGCAAAGTCTAGAGCTAAAAGAAAGAACACCTTTCACCTAAAAATTTCAAGTAAATTTATTGCAGGTCTAAAATATGCTCGGGACAGGAAAAAATCCCTGCTTTTGAACAAAAGGCAGAAAGCAGGGTGTTTGCTCGCCCATAGCAGCGCGTTAGGAACAGAGGTGGCTTCCCAGGATACCGACAGACTTAACCAGGGAACAGGAGCCCACTTGCCGAAAGGTGAATTTACGGGGGAGAGTACGACAACGATGAAAGAATCCAGTTCTGTTCAGAAGCTCCCTGTGGAAGGGTCGAGTCCCCATGTAGCAGAAACCTGTGAAAGCCTGGAGGCTGCTCCTTTGTGTATCAAAGAGGGAGCAGGGGGCTGCAGAAAGGCTGATGCTTCGGGAGATCAGTCACATTCGCACGCGAGTCTCCCCTTGCAGGAACGGAGCGTGGCAGCAGTAAAAGCAGATAAGGTTTGGGGGGGAACATCCAAAGCTGAGAGCATACAGATGTGGATCGAGGAAGGAGATAGCCACAAAAGCAGCTGGGCCAATTCGAATGTGGATCCCCCACGCCCCGAGCACGGTATGGCGGTGGTAAAAGCAGATAAAATGAGCAGAGACGCATCTCAGCAGGGTGTACGTGTGTGCAGCAAGGGAGAGGATACCCAGCAGGATGGGAGGCCAGATCCGAGGTTAGGTTGCCCACTGCAAACACTAAATGTGACAGCAGTAGCCATGGATAGAACTAGTGGAGGAACAGGTACAAATACCAGCATGCAGATGTGCATTAAGAAGGAAAAGGTTATCTGCCAGGACAGTGACAGGCAGGGGGAAATTCAGGTATCCAGCACCACTTTGGAAGGAAAAAGCCCTGTCCTGCAGAATAGGGAGACTGCTGGTGAAGTGGACCAAGGGCAGGAAGTTTTAGACAAAACCTTTGCAAAATGTTCTGCCGTACCTGCAGGGCTCTGCCCAGATTCCCTCTTGAAAAGAAAGCTTTCAAATATGTAAGTACACTTTTTTTTTTTTTTACAGTAACAGTCTTTTTAGAAAATAGCTATCGTTGTAATTACCTTGATAAACTTGAGATATGAAAGGACAGACAGTGGGAGATGCTGATATCTGTATATCTTAAACACGCTAATGTGAAAAATGCTTCTATTTAACAGGGATATCATGGATAAACATACATAGTTTTTGTAGAATTTTGTAAATTATTTAAAGTGCTCTAAGGAAATATTTTTTATAATGATTTTTAGGGCTTGCATTACTACAGGATGCTGTAGTTACTGTAGATAAGATACTGGCTAACCACGCTTTAAATTATAAGGCCTCTAATCATACGTCAAAAGGAAACCTGTTTGCGCACAGAATGTATTTGGCAATCTGTGAAGAGATCCGAGGAAAACACAGCATTTGGTAGCAATGCCGTGCTTCCGAAGCGGATTATCTGACGCCTGTTCGCATTCGAGCTGCCTTAGGACAATCCTCTGTAGTGATTTTTCGCTGGGGTCTCAGTTCTCCCACCTCGGGGACGTTGGCGAGCTCGGTTAAGCAGAACTCAGCGGAGTCGGCGCGGCTGGAGGTGCGGAGATCCCTCCTCGAAGACACAACTGCACGTTCAGGTCAATGAAGGTGGATCGGTCTGTCGGCACGTCCCGTGCAAAGCGAGCTTGGCAGCTGCTGAAAGGACCTTTTTGATACTGGAAACCTCCCGCTAGCAGATGATTCCAAGCACAATTGCAGTTCAAGAAAAGTGAAGGAGCGCGTGTGTGTGTGTGTGTGCGTGTGTTCAGACAACACGATTTCTGTGCATTTCTCTAGTTTGATGCACTCTTGGGCCTGCAAGGCTGAAAAAAATTCCTCGTTATTCTCAAGTCTAATTTTGATGCCCTGCAGTTACCCAGAGATGGCTTTTGGTTTCCTGAACGAACTTTCTTGAATTGAGTGCCCTTACTTTCCTTTTTCAAAAGTGGTTTCTAAAATGTTACATTTCTGTGAACTTTTATTTTCATTTACAATTTTTGTGCAATAGAACAAAGCTAGATTTGCTGTAGGAAGTCCCTCCTGTAAACGCCAAGGATCTTTTCAGCACTGTTCTTTCATACTGGTGGTACTTTCTCTGCCTCCGTTTCCAGCAGCCAGAATAAAGCAATTTTTCACTACTATGTTTTTATTTGTACTAACTTTAAATGGGATTGAAGTAGCGTGTTTAAATCACCAAAAAAGTGCCCCCGCTGCTGGTTTCACTGAAAAATCCAAAAAGTGTGAATTTCAGCGGGTCGGGTGGTTCTTTCCTTTTCATTTGTGTGTAGTGAAGTCCTTGAGTAGTTTGTCCTTACATCTTGTCCCTGTGAATTGATCCAATATTCTCTTTATCTGGTCTTCTCCAGAGCTGCTCTCAGCCGAACTCCCCCTGGGTCCCACTTTTCCTGGGTCACTCAGCGGTCTGCCCGCAGACTGGCCTTAATGCTCCAAAACACAGCAAAAACTGTCAAGAACGGATCCGCTGTCGCATGAGAGATCCCTGGTGTGATGGCATTCGCAGAATATTGGCAAACTAGGGCATAGCGTAGAGTAGAACAAGTAACCGTGGCATGTAGAGAAAACCCACCATCCTCTGTGTGTTTATACTATTGTGCAGTTACGTTTTAAACATGTTTATAGTGGTCACTTGACATTTCTCGCTGTCCGGCCAACTTTTTGTAGCCCTTGGGTGGGTTGGTTGGTTTGTTGAAGAGATCAGTGTGCTAAATCATCTCATTTTTGTGGTAGGATACCTTGGGAAAGTGGTTTTTATTTAGCTCGTGTGCCTGCAGCCGGTCTCCACAGGCATATATTTTTGTCTGCCTTGATTCAGTTGCAGGATTTGGGCCTTTTGTTTGGAATAGGTAAATAGGCTGGTATTTTAAAATAGAAGTTTTTGGAGTACCTTGCTTTAAAAGGGTTAAACTGTATACTTAATTTGAATAGAGATGATGGAAGCACTGTACTGTTTGTATAAGATAAGCTGAATGTTTCTCCTCAAAGTTTTCAGTAAATCAACATTAAGACTTAAAAGGTGTCTTGTGCCCCTGTCGATGTGTCTGTGTTCTCAATGCTACTCGTGAACTGATTCACTTTCAGTTGAGATGCAAGTCCCATTACCTTGTGCTTTAAATAAAACCTACTTTCAAACAGCACTTTTTAAAATTGATAAACTTGATTTGTATATAGGAAACGGTGTACATTGGTAAGTTTATAATGTTTAATAAATGGGGTTCTGACCATGGACCGTGAAACCGGAGTCGTTCTATGGTTTGCGTCATCGTCTGTAGTATTTCTGCGTTACCTATTTGTCACTGTAGCTGGAAGATGGAATTAGCTTGTGCCAGGAGCATTGTGAGTGAGGGATGTTTCCCTTGAAGACGATCCCAGCATTTGCGTTACCCGAACCTGGGGACAGGATCTCGGGTCACCTGCTGCTCTCGTCTCCTGTTGGCTCCGGCCACCCCGTCTGAGCCCGTCATCAGATTTCCTTGTGGCTGTGAAACAGGATCCAGGTCATCGTTAAAGATCTGGCTCTTTTAAGGGAATGTTGTTCTTAATAACAAAAAATGAAGAAGCAGAATCTACAAAGTGCGTAGGCAAAACAAAGTTGTTCGTATTCTGGGGGGTGGGAACGGTGCTTGTTGTTTTAGCAAAACCGTAACAGCAGGTTTGTTTCCTGGTGTTTGTGATCAAGACGCGCAGTCTCTCCTTGTGTTGTCCCTCTCTGTTAGCAGCAAAGGGGGTTCCTTGTTTTTGGGACAGAGTCCAGCAGGTGAGAGCTGTGATCCAGGTGGAAAGAACTCCGTGTATCTCTAAACAGCATCCGCTGTAGCGCAGAACCATCCAGGATGAGCTCGTGATCCTTCCTGCCCCACCGTCCAAGGGGGTGGTGCTGGGTCTGGGAGCCCTCGATGGGCTGGTATAGAACTCCTTGGTATATTTTCTAATGGCTGTTGGTAGCTTAGAGCATCCTGACTGCAATACCAGCCCTCAAATCAGTCTGGGCTCGCTTGGGACTTCGAAAATAGGTACAGTGGTTTGTTTTTTATCTTATTCTTCTGTGCTTCAGGATCTTCAAGGATCCTCAGGGGACCACAAGAACTACCTTAATTTTTTATAAGCAGTTCTTTGCTGCTATTTTAGGAACATGTGTTTTGACATGTTTTTAT
Organism: Pampusana beccarii; assembly: GCA_013399365.1. Classification (NCBI taxonomy): domain Eukaryota; kingdom Metazoa; phylum Chordata; class Aves; order Columbiformes; family Columbidae; genus Pampusana; species Pampusana beccarii. Next base: position 2,129,837 of record VWYH01003732.1, on the reverse strand, counting down.
ACAAGGAAGGAACACACCATCACCGCCGCTATTCCTTTTATTAATGTATATGCCTTTTAATCTTTCAGACCTTTAAGAACTGCAGTTTGCCTTGGTTTGATAGTACAGCCTCACGGAATGTTATCTGCAAATGTGAAAATACTTTCAAAATACAGAGTAGAAAGAGATTTTGGGGTAGATTCTCTGCAGTAAAATGTGCCATCTTTAGGACGATGTTTTGAATTTGTACAGCATCTCAGGATCCAGCCTATATGGGGGTGATGTACACGGTGTGCAAAGCTGCTCAAAGGAACTGCTTTCAGCTCAAAAATAAAACAAAAAGGGAAGAAATTAGTGAAAGGAAGAAAAGAGGTGGGTGTTTTTAGATGTAGCATGAAAACAGGTGGGAAACGTGACAAAAACCACTGAATTTATATTTTTAGGAGGCAGTCTTACCCCTAAATTATTCCACCTACAGAAAAATCTGTGGATAAAACATATACGTTAAATTGTCACAACTGTTTGTATTAATTCTGCGCTTTGTTATTTTTCATTTCAGGAGAAGAAAGGGAAGTTCTGAGAAGCTCGAGGTATTGCCTAGAGCCTGAGAGAAGAATAGCAGTGAATGATAGAGAGTTGCTTGTTTCTTTTCATGTGTTAAATATTTAAAAAGTTAACTTTTCAGGCCCATTTCTGCTTAGTGTATTTACTTGTTCCAGTGCATTGGTGTGTTTTCAGCAAAGGTGGATGTAGCCAGCTATTCTTGTGTTTGAGATGACCAAATGCTTTGCGGTGAAAACTGGAATTGATCGGTAGGTGTGATTGAGATCTTGCTGGTGGGTCCAGGAACGTGTTTTTAAAAAGCACAAGTAGAGGCCTGCTCACTTCTGGACTTGAGATTTTTGCTCAGTGACGTTATTAACTGAACACCGCTACCTTGCAAGGATGTGTAAGTATCTTGTCATTCATCCTGTGCAGTTTTTATAAGACTATATAGAAAAGACACAAATAGGGAATATTTCGAACATGTGAAGGGTATAATTTGCAGTGGTACTTGGACATACTTTTACACTCTTTTCTTTATTTTTTAGCAAACAGTACACTCATTTTTAATATATATTATTAATATGTTTTATGTGTAAGGCAGGACCATTCCTCATCCATAAACAGGCAGACCAGTTTTTAAGCAAAATGTGCTGAGGTTTTTCCTTTAGCGCAGTTACTGTTTAAGTGATGCAGATTCACTGGCTGTGTAACTACAGTTGTTACAATAAAACTTAAGAAGATGTTCTTATCAGTTGTCTTTATTTGAGTAATTTCTTAAAACATTGTAGTTTTGAGAGGTAAGAAAGACGAAAATGCTTTCTGTAAGAAATCCAAAGGCTTGATGAATACCTCCGGAAAATATGCAGTTTGGTTATTCATTTAATAGTACAGAAACCATTTAAAATCTTAGCTTGTAATGTTATGTGGTAAATGAGCCAAGAGTTTAAAGGATCATTAGTGACAAATATGTAATGTATATTGTTCTAGTATTTATTGCTATATGCTGCCTATAAATTATGAGCTATTTAACTGACATTTAATCACATTAAATCTCTATAAATTAAGATATTACTCCTCACAACATTCATTCTGTAAATTAGTTGTTTTCATCCAGTACCAAAATGACTGTATGCGTTCTTCCCAACAAATTACTGAACTCGGGGTTGATAACACAGATTTAAACTGCTTTGCCCCAAAGCTAAATTGGTGGCCTTCACGAGGCAGGAGTCGTGTTAAACCATAAATCCACCCGTTTGGGGGGTTCTTTTCAGTAATGTTCTGCTACCTGTAACCCACTAATTTTGTAGCTGTTTATGTCACTGTAATAGCAAGTCTCGTGTTAGGAAGTTGGAAGATTGTTCTCCTGCGTTCAGGAGAAAAATCCTCATTAAATGCTGACTTGTGTGGCAAACAGCGTGAAGCACACGTGTTGATCTGCTGCGCAGCGTGCCACCTCAATTATTTTCCTGGGGGTCCGTACAATTTTACTCTTCTCAGTGATAACTGTGGCAGCCGCGGCCTGTGGGCAGGAGAGGTGAACCTGGAGCCACAGGGTGTGACTGGGATAAAAACCTAATCGTGACGAAACAGCCCGTAACCTCACTGAGCAGCCACACCGCAACAGCGCCGTGCCTCCCGTCCTGCTTTTAGATGAGGCTCAGCACCACATTTAGGGTAAGGTCACTGACACCGTTTGCTTGGCGGTGGGTTTTTTGTTGTGTTTTGTTGGTTTTTTACCCCAGGCAGCCAGCAGTAAACTGAAGCGGCTCCGCGGTGCGGATCTAACAGTGCGATGGGCCGCTGGGGTTGTAGCTGGGGTGGAAGTCGCGGTTGCGGGCGGTGATGAAGTTGTCCGGGCCGGTGACGTGGCTCTTCTCCAGGGCGGTGTTGAGCCCGTTATCTCTGTACATGCCAAACTGGGACAGAGTCTTGGAAAACGCGTGCGAGGTGCCGTGGAAGGAGGTCTGTGAGAGCGAGAAAAGGGGAGGAAGGTGTTTTAAACGCCAGCAGAAGTTTGGATGCAATGATGGGGGCACTTCATCTGCTTCGGGGAGCTCATCGCCTGGGGACTGGGTTGGACTACGTGATCTCCAGAAGTCCCTTCCAACCCCAACCATTCCGTGATTCTGTGGATGTTGCAGAAGCCGCAACTTTGAGACGCGGTTTCCGAAGCCCCCGGGGGCGCCTCCATCACCCCGCACCCCCCAACCTACCGGCACCTCGTGCACCGTGGGGGCTTTGCTGCCGTAGGCCTGGCTGGTGGTTCGGAACCGGGGGTGAGGCTCCGGCTTCCTGCGGAGAGAGACACCGAGGGAGCGGGGCTGCCGGGGGCGCTCGGCGGGGCCGCGCTCGGTCGGGACCGGGGGCCGCGCTCACCCGTAGCCGCGGAAGCAGCCGGGCTGCTGGAAGCGGCCGGGCAGCCCGGGGCTGGTGCGGTACCAGTCGCTGGTGCGGGGCCCGGGGCCTCCCGCGTCCGCCGGGCCGGACATGGGGACCGGAACGGGCCGAGCGGCCGCGCGTTGCCCGGTAACGGGACGCGGCGGGCGGGCGGTGATCGGCGCAGCGGCCCCGCCCCGGGGGAGGGCGCAAGGGCCGGACCTGGACCTGCAGGAAGCGGAAGGTGCCGCCTTGACCTTCCTCTTGTTCCGTTCCTCCTCCTCCTCCTCCTCCTCCTCCTCCTGCTCCCTGCGGCCGCCGGGCACGGGGCATGGCGGTGCGGCGGCTCCTGCGGGCAGGTGAGCGGGTCGTGCCCCGCACGGTCGTGCCCCGCACATCCCGGCCCGGCCCGTGTGACCCCCGTGTTTCTCTCCCCGCAGCAGCCCCGCGGCTCTACAGCACCGTCCCGGCTCCGGCGGCAGCGGCCCGGCCCCGCGGTGAGTGCTCCTGGCCCGGGGAACGGGGGGACCCCCGAACCGGGGACCTGCACCCCGGCACTGCCGGCACCTGGGGCCGGGCGATGAGCAGTGTCCTTGCTGCTGTCACCATGCCCTGGTACTCAAGTGACCCTTTGTCCAGTCCCAGCCCATCCCCTGCAGACACAAGGGCAGCGGTGGTTTATGGATTTATTTATTTCCTCCCCTCCTCTCAGCTGTGGATGACAAGCTGCTGACCGAGCCTCTCAGCCACCCCGACTTCTTCAACGTGAAGGAGCTCTTCTCCCTGAAAGATCTCTTCGATGCTCGCGTGCACCTGGGGCACAAAAAGGGATGTCGGCATAGGTGAGTGATACCATTTCGTGACCCAGTGCTTGTTGACGTCAGGAGTGTTTCCCGAGACCATGTAAGCTCTTGAGGGCTGCACTAAATTGGTCTGGGGCTGGAGTTGCCTACACAGACCCACATTTCCCCCTAAGCACAGTTACTGCCCTGCACAAGTGCCTGTAGCACCCCATCCCTGCATCCCCTTGTGTCGCCCTCCCCCTGTCCCCGCAGGTTCATGGAACCCTACATCTTTGGCTGCCGCCTGGATCAGGACATCATCGACCTGGATCAGACGATGCAGCACCTCCAGCTGGCCCTCAACTTCACCGCCCACGTCGCCTACCGCAAGGGCATCATCCTCTTCATCAGCCGCAAGCGCCAGTTCTGCCACCTGATCGAGACCATGGCGCGAGAGTGTGGGGAGTACGCCCACACCCGCTACTGGCAGGGCGGCCTGCTCACCAACGCACACATCCAGTTCGGCTCCGGCGTCCGCCTGCCCGACCTCATCGTCTTCCTCAGCAGCCTCAATAACGTCTTCGAGTCGCACGTGGCCATCCGGGATGCTGCCAAGATGAACATCCCCACGGTGGGGGTGGTGGACACGAACTGCAACCCCTGCCTGATCACCTACCCCATCCCTGGGAATGATGACAGCCCCAGCGCTATGGAGCTCTACTGCAAGCTCTTTAGGATGACCATCATCCGCGCCAAGGACAAGAGGAGGCAGAGCGAAGTCTTTGATGAGCTGCGGAGCAAAGCGGAGGGCAATTAGAGCCCTGGGGACAGGCTGTGCTGCAGGACTGGCCAAGCACCCCGAGCACCCGCTTTGGGCAGAGCTGGGCTGGTTATGGAAGGGACCCCACCAGCTCTGCTGTTCTGCCGAGATCCCGTGATGGTCACAGCTGCTCTGGGTCTCTGGCTCAAATAAAATTGTCGGGAGCGATGCAAAGGGAGACGGAACCAGGGCAGACCCACCTCCTGCCCTTGTGTTTGTCCCTGTTGCAAGGAGGAGCCTCTGTCCTGTGGCCTTCCTGTTCCTGAGCTTGTGATCTCACTTGAAAGTGCTTGTATCGCGTGTCTTTTCCTGACATGACAAATAAAGAACCCTGTGATCCTTTTTCTTGCTTTCCTTGTGAAAGGGGAAGGTACCGGGGAGGTCTCTGGTGAACATTTATGGTCACAGGATGGGAGAGTGAAGGGTGTTCCCAGCCTGGAGACCTGCGGGCCATCGCAGTCCAGGGCAGAGGGTGTGAGTCTGGCCAATGGGTTGGGGGTCCCTGCTTTGTCCCAGGGTCCAACTTCTGCCACCACCACAGGGAGCGGGTGTCTGCAGGGTGCAGCTGGGAAAGGGGAAACTCAGCTCGTAATGAGCTTTGTGTCTCTGTGGAAAGGCTTAGGGCAGCCCCTCAGCGCTGGGGGTCAGGCCCAGCGTGGGGAAGAGGTTTGGGCGAGGGGTCCCTGGCCCCGTCCTGGCCCCGTGTCCCCGCTCCGGGCCCCGCCCGCTCCCTGCTCGGCGTCCTCCGGCCCAGCAGGGGGAGCTCGCGGGCGCGAACGCGCTGCGCGGATTGTCCCCGCGCCGCTTCCGTCCGCCCGCCCTATATAAGCGGAAGGCGGGAGGTTGCCCGTCCTTTCTGCGGGGCGATCGGCGGGGTGCGGCGGGTTCTTCCGTGTCCGGCCTGCGGGGTCCCCCGGTCTTACTGGTCTGGGTGAGCCCCAGGAAAACCAGGCTTCATCCCCAGCCTTGCGTGCTCACCCTCCCCAGGTTTCTGGGGCTCAGAGGGGACAAAATGTGCCCCGCTCGGGCCGCATGGCCGGACACAGTCCGGGGGAGACCCGCGGGTCCCCTGGGCCCTGTCCTGTGCTCTGTATTCAGCGTACGTCTGGTATATTATGAAATGATGTATAGGAAGGTACTAGGATTAAGGTAAATAAGGCGAAAAGATGCGGTTCTGGTGAAAGAGGGGAGAAAATTGAGGGCTGCCACCTTCTTAGATTTAAAAAAATAAGAGGTTTTAAAGATTGGTGTAACTAAACTAAATCTATTATGTAAATTTTAATTTATTATTATTTATATATAATATATATTTTATTTAATCTGGTTTTCTATGAAGTGGTGCAGTTCACAAGGAAGGTTGCTATGCTCTCAGTAAACATTTTGTACTGGTTAATATTGACATTTACTTTCTCCAACAAAATTGCTTGTTTGTTATTAACAGCCGCCTTCCTTTATTTGTCTTTCTTCAGCCTGGCACAAGACAAAAGGTGAAGTGAGAAAGATGGTGTGTCTTGAAAAATCAAGGGTAAGTGGTGATTAACACAAAGGCTGCCCAAGTGGGTTTCGGGCATCTCGTTAACTAAGTGGTGTGTTACATTTAATATCGACACATGCACCCAGTACCTTTGTAATACTACTTTCTGAGTAGGTGATGTAATCTTGTTTGCATAAATACCTGTAAATCTCACCTTTTTTTGGTCTTTGCGGGTTTTCTCAGCCTGCCACAGGCGTTGCAAAGGTGGCTGCTGTGGCATCTTTGTGTCATTAGGTGGCAGAGAGAGACAGGCTATGTTCTACGCTCGTTTGTTCTGACACCCGTGAGCACTCAGAGTGATTGATAGCCTGACATTTATAAATAGGAGACTCTTCATAAACTGAGCCTTTCCTATTTTTTTTTAATTGCCTTAAATGTGAGATATATATGCTAACAACGAGGATTTGAAGTGTGTCTATGTAAAATAAATCCTCTATGTTTCTCTTTTTCCAGAAAGCCATATGTCGCGGCAGAGCCAGGAGGTCTCCAAGCCCTGAGGTGAGCAGCACTGATGCCGCTTCCCTGCGGAACAGCTCATGCCCCAGCTCGTGTTGCAGATGTGGCTGCAGTGCCACGTCTGTGTCATTGGGTGGCAGAGAGGAAGAGGTTTTGTCTTTCCTAGTGCCCCAAAACCTGTGAGCACTCAGGAATGATGAGCAACCTGACAATTATTTCTTGCTTTTCCTGTTTATTTCCTTTAATGTTAATCTTTAATTGTAAAGGATGGATAGCATTACGTTAAAAGCTAATTTGGTTTTCTTGTTTATCACGTCTTTTGTTGTTATGGAGGAACGGCAAACCTCCAGTATTCTTTATTCTAATAGTCCTTAGTCCTTGGAGATTTGCTCTCCTGACATGTTAATATCATTAGGGGTCAGAGATGAAGGGCCTTCCTGTGCCTGAAACTTGTAACTGCTCAGACATTAGTAGCTTGACATTGTTTCCATGTTTACCCCTTTCTTCAGAGAATCAGCGGAAGATGAAGCAAAATTCCTTTGAAAAGCAGTCAAAATGATGCCAATTTTAACTGCATCAGGGGAAGGTCCTTCCTTTTATTCTGCAAGGACAAATGGAAGTGACAGCTCTGTTCTTGAATTCTATTTTTGCCTTCAACAATCCTTTATGGCCTGCAAGACCTCCTTTATTTCTGTCTGTGAAAGGGCACCTCTTGAGTTTTGCAGGATTTAGCATTTTATAAAGAATTGCGTCTGGGAGTGGATTAGATGGGGGAAGTGGGCCCTTAAGTTTGTTGTTTCTGAAGTATTGGCATGATCTAGAAACAGCTGGGTGGGGATTTAACATATGGAGAAAATTGAACCTTGTTCCTAACACTCAGCCAACAACGTCTTGACTTCAAGGGTGCTGAGTAAGTTTGACCAGAAGGTGCAATTGGAAACCTTTGAAATGCAGCAGCTTTATAACCATGTGTGCTTCTGGGAGGGGGGAACAAAACAAACAAAACTCCAACCCTCCTTCCCCCAAAAATGCCAAACTGAATTTCTTTCTCCTTCTCACAGTGACTTTTGAGAACCTGACTGAGTTCTGGAGCTCACTTCAAACGGTGAAGGTGGGTATTATGTCATTTTGTGGAAAAATACTAAACCTCAGTGTTACCAAAACAGTGTCCGGGCAGAAGTCCTTGGGTTGGTACATCTTGTTCTGGTTTCTTGTGGGACATGGACAAACAAACAAACAAAAAAATAGTTTTAAAAAGAAGCTACTAGTGCATACTTGCAGAAATAACCTAAAATTCAGTATTTTTTCATCTTTGCTGACAAACCTGTACTTTAGTTGGAGCACTTTAAGGTTTGTCTGTTTCGCTAATGCAATAATTTTGTAAGAAACCATAAAAAAAACCTTCTGATTAACTTTATTTCACTCAAACTGCCCTTCTCCACTCCTCAAGTGCATCCTTTGAGGGGCAGCTGTCAGAACAAGACACTTTTATTGAGAGTTTACACTTTTTAAAGTCCTTCTAAATAACTTTAGGTAGGCGCAGCTTTGCTGTCTGTCCCAAGACAAGCTCGGGCTTCTTTGTGCATGTTCTACCTGGTAACGCAACAGCCAAAAAGCAAAAATTGAGCACAACGTGTTGGGGGTTTTTTGGAGGGTTTTTTTTAGTTGGTTTCCGCTGTGGTTTTGTGCTGGCATGACAAGCGGTGAGAGCAGCTCTGGCTACACGTGGGCACTGGAAGAGGCTTTGCAGCGGCTGATAGCTTGACAAAATCTAGCCGTGCTAAATGGGGGAAAATGTCCTCGTTAAAGGGGCATTACGAGGGCCAGAGGTGCCACTAACCACGCGAGGAGCTGCTGGCTGCAAAACGAGCCATTTAATTGGGAAAAGTCACTGCCCAGCAGCGGTGGCTTCGGAAAAGAATGCTAATGAGGTGGCTGGGGATGTGGTTATGCAAAGAAGGTCTTAAGATGTGACTCTTCTATTTAAATTTCCTGACTTCTTTTCACCCTGAAATACATATTTGAGTTATTTCATCAGACTTGACTCACATCAAGGGTCCTGTAGAGGTGGTGAGTGCCTAATGAGTGTCTCTTTAGAACTTCACTGTGTGAGGCACAGGATAGCTATTAAAATTTTCCTGATAGCATTTGCTGCTAACCATCTACCCAAGGCTGAGCAGCAATCCCAGGCTATGAAAACTGCTTTACTGAAAAAATTATCGGGCTTGCAGCTGTGGAAAATATGAATATTTTGTATTAAAGTGACTTGGAGAGAAATTAAATCTTCCTGTATGTTAACTTAGCCCTTCACTGTTTAGAACTGGTTTATGTCATGGCTGTGAACACTGGAATAAGCTCAGCTTTTCTCTCTTTGCACTATTAATAGTTTGTCTCTGCACTGAGGTTGGCAAACTCGCCTTTGATATTTAGGGAGCCTGAGAGTGAAAGAGAAACCAAGAGCAGGCTCCAGTTATTGTGTTGTTAAATTATCCCCTTGTTTCCAAAGATTCCCTGTGAATCGTGATCACCGAGCCCAGCTGATGACTCCCCTAAAATTTGGTTTCATTTTATGAAGCTTTTTTTTTCCTATTCTGGGATGTGAAAAATCTTTGGGTGGTCCCAAGACAAACCTGATGTGATTCTTCAATTAGCTAAAAACGTCGCCTCTGAAATTAAAAGTAATTCTCTGTCCCAATGCGCTGCAGTGCCTCAGTTCAGATCCTCAGCATGGTGAGCAGTGGGAGGCTGGGTGGTATGGATTAATTAGCTGCTTAGTATTGACATTTATTGCTCGCTTTAGTTTGACATTGTCTAACATCCTGGCCCGGTTTGTATTTGCAGATCGCGCCTGGAGTTACAGAATTTCTAGCAAACCTGGCTGTGGCAAAAAGAAATGGCAGCGTTTGCATTTGAAGATCTGCAGATTCCTAAAGCTTCATATTTCCCCATCCGTGGGTCCAAAGTGCCGCTGGCGGTTCTGTCTGCTGCAACCTGTGTGCTCAGATGTCTGTTTAGAAACAATTACAGCTGTTCTGCTCCCAGCGTCCTCTCTGCTTTTACTGTGCTCCTGTGGAGCAGCCGTAGGAGTTGTCATCTCACCCTTCTCCCAGGCAGCTCAGCTCATGTGCTGGTTTCCCAGCCATTTTTTAAAGCGCTGCTATTTCAGTCTTTGTTTTCTCTACATGGTTAAGAAGGATTTCTTAAAAGGAGAACTAAATAAAGATGCCAACTACAATAAGTCTGAAATGATTACACTTGTGTATTTGTAGCACGCCAAGTAATACTGATTTTTAACCCGTCTAGGATTTAAGACTTTTTATTTGTGGACATGAGAACTGGGCTGCATTTTTCCTTTTAAAACCAGAAGGTAGAAGTCTCGCTGCTCCCCTCTGTCCCCGTGTGGCACCAAGGGACTGCGCTGCAGGGACTATGGGGACTATGTGGGGTGGGAATGCCGCCTTCTGGACAAAATTTCCTAGGAAATTTCAAACACCGAGGAGGGTGGAAAATGGCTTTCCTGAAAATCTGAGGAGAGGATTTGGCATGGTTGTTGGGTTCCTTTTTTTCTAATAGCAGGAGAAAATTAGTCGGTGGAGCTGGTTGCCATGGGAATGCAGGACAATAGATGAGCTGGGGTGGCTGCACGTTATGAAATTCCACTAAATCCAGTTCCTCGGTACAGGTGAGCCTCCACCCACCAGTGCAGCACCCAGAGGTGGGAGCTTGGCCACCTTTGCAGTATTTTCACTAAATTCAGAGTGACTCCGAAGGGCTGAGGAACTCGCCACCCTTCAAACAACAAACCTGACAAATGCTCAACCTTCCCGCAGACGGATTGCGCTGGGAAGGCAGCTCCTCTGTGGGAAGCGAGCGACAGCAGCTCCGCGTTGATTTAGAGCCCTGTTGACACCGAAACATTTCCTCCATAAATAACACCGAGAGGTAGTGATGATCCTATAGAACTAACAGAGGGAAAGGCCGATATCTCTCCTCCCAAGGGCTCATAAACTTGCAGCCAGGACACCACCGATTCCCTTCCCAGGCTATATATACTGTCAGATGTGGTTTTTCTTGGTGATTGCACTTCAGATATACGCTCCGCTTCACTATGCAACTGTTGGCAGGAGCATCAACATATGGCCCAGCAGCAGGAGTACGATTGTGCTGCAAACAGAGCGAGCGTGGGGTAGTTTACATAAACTCGGCCTCTCTACCCCGGTTTTAAAAGGTTGCTATAATTGAGCTTTTAAAGGAAACAGAGACCTTGGTAGTGTGTACACTGCCAAACAAATGACTTGAAACCTGCTGAAAGCTTGCCTGGAAATTCATTTTTAATAACGGGAGAAGCACTGGATTATTCTCGTACTAATCTCTTGACCTCTGCAGCACAAGCCCAGCTTAGTTTTAGGAGAATTAAACCAAGAGGTTGGCTTATCCCTGCACTGAGTATTGTGGGAAGTAACACACGGAGCACCTACCTTAACTGGTCAGAATTGTTGGTGTTTAGCCCTTTTCCTTTAAGCTATTCTTGGCCTCAGATGCTGCCAAAGCCGCCACGGGTGAGAGAACAGCCCAAGCTGCCGATTTTAGCCCGTGGGCAGCAGCAGCCGGGTGGGAACCCCACACCAGCCATCGCATCACATCCCGTCACTGTCCGGGGTCAGGCACTTGGAAAAGGAATCAAAGATCTGCCAGGATTCTCCGCTGTGGAAAAGACAGCTTATCCGCTTCCTAAGCTACAGCTGGATCTGATGGCGGGGTGACTCAGACACTTAAGGAGAGACATTTCAATAGGGAAATCTACCTTTTCTCCTCCTTTTTAGATCACAAACAAGCTGGTACTTAGAAGGCTGCTGTTGCGCTATTGATGTACTGGTGTGATTCACGTAAAAGCGATTTATTTACATCAGAGACGTTCATCAAAAGAAGATGTGACAAGTACAGCATGAATGATTCATTCTCGTCGCTCTGCGCTGCTCCCCTGTTCACCCAGGCCCGGTCAGACGTGTCCAGCTGGGCTCCGCTTCCTTATCGCTCCCCGTGGCATCTTCTCCCCCCAGCCCGTCCAGCCCGGCTCCTGGTGCCCCAGCTCCGCAGCACGCTCTCGCCGACCGTACCGATGATTCCGCTGGGCGGTGGAAGTCATGACGCTTGGTTTTCCATGAAGGAGAAGCTGAACTCCCTGTGTAAGGTGTATTTTTTCCCATGGGGGAGATGATGGAGAAACAGACCTTCAACCCTTGGGCTTCATTCCACGATTGTGAGTTCTAAACTCGAGGGCCGCGCTTCCCCCCGTTAGGAATATTTGGTGTTTGAGATCTTCTTCCAGAGCAAGGTCTTGAGGTTGTTCAGCACGAGGGAGTGGTGCACTTCCATCTGGCTGGCCAGCCCGCTGAGGGTCATGCAAGTTCGGAGCTGCTTCTGCAGCTCGTCCTTCAGCTCCAGCGGCGCCCCGTACAGCAGGTAGTCCTGCAGCAGCCCGCAGACCTTGGCCAGGTTGGGCTGCACCATCTCGCTCTTGCACTGCTTCAGGAGTTTGTCGCACGTGGCCATGCAGTCCTTCCCGTAGGTGCAGTCCACGTTCTGCTCACAGTGACGGCCCTTGAGGAAACCTCGGATTGTCATCTCCGTCGCCACCTTCCTCAGGTTGACCATTTTGAAGTCGTATTTGTCGTTGTAGCCCACGTTCTTCAAGCTGGTCTCGCAGATGTAGAAGTTCCCGTAGGTCCCATGGAATATCTCCTCCACAAACTCCAGAAGGCCGATGGAGATCTTGGCCCGCCGGGGCCAGGCTGGTGCAGACCACTGGTGGATGAGTTGGTGGACGACTGAAGGCAGCAGCGACTGGAGGAAATCTGGGACATCCACTCCATAGAGCGAGGTGTGGGGGATCTTCTCAGTGACGTAGAGGTCCCCGCAGTGCCCCAGCAGCTTGGACGTGTGCTCCTTCTCATGCAAGGAGAGCATGAGAAGAAACTCGTTGAGCTGAAGTAGCGCCCAGATGGATTTGGCCTCTGCTAAAGACACTTTGCCATCCCGGTTCACATCTGCCATGGCGATGATCCGGCTCACCAAGGCTGCCAGAGAAGGCTGATCTCCCAGGTTGGACTGTGAACAGAACAAGAAGTGGCATCAGACCCTTGTGGCTCCCTGGGTTCTGGCTCAGGATTATGAAGCCAAACTGGAAAATCAAACCTTGAGCTCAGGATCACAAAACCAAACTGGAGAATCAAAACCTGAGCTCAGGATCGTGAAACCAAACTGGATAATCAAAACCTGAGCTTGGGAGAGGAGGAAACAGCCACCGTGCTCGAGCAAATTCAGTGCTGTCTCATAGTGTAGAATGGGACATTCCATTTTATCCCATTTTAGATTTTTCTGAATCACAAGTGGCATCCCAGGCCCATGAGATCCCGGAGGGACCCTCTGCACTGACCTTGAGGAAGTTCAGGAGCATTTCTTTGAACTCATCCATCGACGTCCCCCGTGTCGGTTTGTCGAAGAGGACCACGTCCCTCCTGGGCACCGAGGCTGGGTGGCTGTCTGCCTTGAAGGCTTCTTCAATGCCGCATTTGATGATCACCTCTGTCTCCCTCCAGAGCCCGCTGTAAACCTACAGCCGAGGAGAGGGGACACGGTGGAAAACAACAGCAAGTGCAGAGAACTGGTTTCTGGTTGGGTTCAGGATGGGTACCGGGGATGGGGTGAGGAACAGACAATGTGGGCAGGTGGAGGAGGACGTTTCCCATCTTTGATGCTCTCACCCACCCCCAGCAATGTGGGGAGACCTACCGGCTGGGTGGGAGAGGAGGAGAGGCAGTGCTGGAAGTGGAGGCTGCGTTCCTCACACAGGTCTTTGCACGTGGAGCCAGAAATGATTCCTTTCTTGTACTGGTCGCACTGGGGAGGCAGAGAGAGGAGCTCAGTGGGCACAGCTCCCAGTTTTCCTGAATAAGTGCTTTGTGCAAGGTGGGATGGGGATGGCAGGGACCCCCGTGCTGCTGAGGGACCACAGGGGATTTGCTCCTGGGTGCTCCTGCCGCAAGCCCAGGGGCTGGGGAGCTGCTGGGATGGAGGAGAGACCAGCGCAGAGCTGGGTGAGGATGAGGATGCTCAGGCTGCTCAGCAGAACAGCAGCCCCTGCTGTGAACTGGGCTGGCCCCAGTCCAGGGACGGTGGGGACAGGGACAGATCGCGGCTCTGATGCGCAGTCGGGGTGGCTGGATGAGCTGGAGATGGGAGCTGTGGGCACAGCAGCCTCAGGGCTGGAAACAGGAGCTGCAGGAATTCACTGCATCTTCCCCTCTTTTTTTTTTCCCCTCCCGACATGGATGGGAATTAACCCCTAGACCTATTCGCAGCGGACACAGCCAGACACGGCATCTTAAACCCCGAGCTCAGAGCAGGAATTAGCGCCTGAGACCCCGTGGTCAGAGTCATGCAGAAAATCAAATTAAACGATCGTCGCTGTTGTTATGGCAATTCCTGCCTCCCTTCTCTGCTGAAAGATTGATGAACGAGGTGTTCTCAGCCAGAGCCCGGCGTCCCCCTCCTCGCCTGGGCGGGTGACCTGTCCCCCTGCCATGGGGCACACACAGCAGTCCTGGGGTCCCCTGGATGCTGTGGGGTGCAAGCTGCACCCCCCTGCAAGCCCCAGTAGATAAACAGACAGTGCTCTCTTTAGGGCACATCATCAGTCACAGAGAGGTACCCATGGAGTGGCTGCTCCCCTTTTCCTCTGTGGAGCTCGGGGGGGCTGGCGCGATGCTCTCCCTGCCCGTAGATCCTGCTCTGACTTTGCAACTTCATCTCCACAGACGTTAATCTGCCCACGTTTGCCTGGCCTGCCCTGGCCGGCTTCCCTCCAACATCTGATTAAACGGTTTTGCCGTCACCCGGGCAGGATAAGGTCACCTCTCCCGCTCCGTGTGACACCGGGGACGCTGCTGCCAGGAGGGCTCCTTGTCCCAGCTCCTGTGCAGGGTGCAAAGCACCGCACAGGGCTCGGGGGGCTGGAAATGGGGTTCTCACAGCCCCGCTCACCCCAGTACCCCAAACTGGGACCAGCACTGGCCGCCACTCACGATTATCATCCGGCAGACGTGGCCGCGGCAGAGCTCGGAGTAGGACGAGTAGTGCATGTACGCCACCCAGCTGCCCACGAAGATGCCCAGCCACACCACCAGCAGGTATTTCACCTTGATGCCCGGGAGGCGACTCTGGAAGGAGAAGAAAACGCTGGTGAAGGCCAGGGGTTCTAAACAACTTATTTTATACAAACCAACCCGAGCACTGGTGAAACCTTCAGCTTATTTTTTTAATATACATTCACCAGCCTATTACGCAACTCCTGCTGCAAGTAGGTCACTTAACATTCCCTAAAAGCAGGGAGCTGACAGCGCTGGGCTGTGAGCAGCCGCTGCCGGGTGTCCCTGTGCCCGCTCCGCTGCCAGCGCCGGGCTGAGCCGCTGCAGCCCCAGGACTCACCGCTCGGGCTGCCAGAGGTTCTGCTCCTACCCAGGGAGACCCTTCTCGGCAGAACCCCCCTTGCAAACGGGCACAGGAGGCGGTTGCTGCCAACTCCCGCGTGGGAGCGGGCGAGTAACAAACCTGGAAGCGCGTGGGTAATACGTGGTGCGAGCAGCTCGGAGGCTCGCAGCGCGATTTTGTTTTGCTGGCTTCGTTTCTTCCCCTCTGACCCCGCAAGCGGCAGCGCTGCTGCCATCTGGCCTCCCTGCGATATAGGTTTACCCGACCCGTGTAACACAGCGCAGATCCCCAGCAGTTCCTAAGGGCAGGGAGCTGATCCTTGCATCCAACACCTCATTCCCTCCGGTTCCTATAGATATTTCCTGCTTCACGCCAGCCTAAAACAGCCCTTGGCCAGTGGCCCACTCCAAACCCTCCTCTCTCCTTGTGCCCAGACCCCACAAATGGGCTTTGCAGGAATCAGGCGGGCAGGTCTGTCTCAAGATTACAACATCTTGCCTGTTAACTGGAAATGCCAAAGTGTGAAGTGGGCCAAGATGCCCATGTTGCCCATCAAGCGGTGGCACCGCTCATTAACGCCGGTTAAAGAGAGCCCGACCACGGCGAGGACGCGGCAAAGACAAAGGATCTGTGGCTGCTCCTGGGAGCTGAAAAGCAGCTCAGGTCTGAAGTCAGAGACAAACCACTGCCACCCATGAGATCCTTCCCGGTACAGCAGCCCCCCGAAAACTGCCCAGTGGAGGGTACGTGACCCACCAGGCCCCCTGCCCTCAGCAAAGGGGCTCTTTCCATGCACTTCCCACTAGAGACACGTCCTGGGACAGCAAAGCCCTGGAATGGCCACGATGTCCTTTTTTGCTTATTCAGACCTAGAATCTATCACATTCCTGGGGCAGAAGAGGGGTCAGGACTGAGACCTGAGCACGGCATTGGGAGTGCTGGCTTCACTGTCCCTCTAAATGATGGAGAGAAACATGGAGGTGGGGGATGCATTGAAACAAAAGCTTCCACTGGGCTTTGGTAATATTTTGGATTTGTGTCTGGTGCTAAGGTTTCTTCCAGGGCCTCAGCCTCAAGGCACAGGGACTTCCCTGCCCACCGCCCCACCAGCAGCCTGCACCACAGCCTGTTACCCTGCGCTTGAGTGAGTTGCTGTGTTTAGTTTTATGGTGACTCTGGGGGACCTGGAAGTGACTTTGGGTCACAACTGTTCAAAGGCAAAACCGACGCAGCATCACAAAATCCCGCTCCATCCCTGCTGCTCCTCTGCAGTGCCCTGGGAACACGGCGGGATTTTTTCACAGTGGGTCGCAGCGGTGGGGACTGTGCCAGGGCTGGCGTGCTCCCAGGGGCAGTTGGTGTGACTGTCACCCTCTCCCAGGTGTATCCTGGTGCAAGGGCTACCCCCCAGCTCCCACCCGCCCTCTCCCCACCCGGCTTGGTCCTCCTTGCCAGCCCCAGTCCCCAGCCCCTGCCCACCCCGGCGGCCCCACGCAACTGTTCCTCAGCCCTTTTGTCTTGCAAGAAGACAACCTGCATGGCAGCTCAGCAGCCAAAGGCCCGTTTTTCCTGGGAGCGGAGCCACAGCACCCATCTGGCTCTTGACTGCCCTGGGGACACACAGAGCCACCCTCCTGTGTCCCTCCTTTTTCTCTCCAGCCAGGATAACCTCTCTGGTCCAGGACCTTTGTCAGCCAGGCTTTCTCTTCCCATGACTGCAGAGAAAACACCCAGGCCAGCACCCCCAGCCCCACCGCTGGGTCCCAGGAGCACCGAGATGGGTTCCCACCAACCCCCCAGAAATTCAGGGATGGGAAGCGAGGAAGGAAAAAAAAAAAGAAGAAGTCATCCCTGCCCTGAGCTCCTGCATCGGCTCCTCCATTCAGCGCTGAGGGATGAGCTGCCCTGGTGCTTCGCGGCCGGTGCGGCTCCCCCAGCACCGCAGAGCACGGGTTATGCAACCGCCTGCGGCTCCCGCGGCCGGCCCGGGTTCCCCCGGTGTTGGTCCGGGTTCCCCCGGTGCCGGTCCCCGCCTCCCCAGCCGCTTGCACCGGCCAGCGGGGGAACCGCAGCGGAGCGCCCCTTTGTGCACGGCCGGTGCCGGGGTGCAGACACGGGCATCACCGAGCAGCCCCCCGGACCCGGCGCATCCCCCCTCCCCAGCGCATCCCCCCCGCTACCTGCAGGCCCTTGGAGAGGGGGCAGAACAGCACCAGATGCACCAGCCGCCGGATCCTCCGCATGCTGCGGGCGCCCCGCGGCCGCGGGCCTCAAGCACCGGGGGGNGGCGCATCAGCTCCGCCGCAGCTCGGGGAGGCGGGGGGCGGCCGCCCGGTCCGGCTCGGTCCGGCCCCGCCGCATCAGCCCCCACCACACCGGCCCCGCGGGTAAAACCCACCCGGGAGCCCCACCCGCAGGCTCCCCCCACAGCCCGGGGGTCCCCGGGCCGGTTGGGGGGTTCATGGAGATGCTGATCCCCCCCCCCAGCGCTCACAGCAGCTCGGGTTTTATTTAAAGCGGTTTCGGGGGGCAGCCTGGGAGAGCCCCCCCGGCCTGCAGCGGGTGAGCTGCAAGCACGGCCCCAGGGCTGTGTGCGCCCCCGGCATCGCCCCTGCTCGCTCCCTTCCCCGCTGTCTCCCTTCTGAATCTTAAACCCGAGCAGCAGTGTCTGTGTCCCTGTTTGCATTGCGTCTGGGCAGGGAAACCTCCAGGCGAGACAGGGGCTGCTTTGTGTCAGGCAGCGAGCAGACAGGCCAGGCCAGCCTCTCATCCAGGGGGGCTGCTAGAGCAACGGGGAGACAAAAATATGATGCAAAATGGTCTGGGAGGGTCAGTCACGGGGCCATTGTTAAGATAATTCCTTGCTCGCTATTAGTAAACCTTCAGATTATCCATTTGTCCCTTTTTCATGGTTCAAATTGCTTCCTTCCATTTGAATTTGGCTCAGAATGACCTTTGAAAACAAGCTGGTCGCATCATACCCAGTGGTTCCTACTCGTTGTCAAGCATCGGGTGCCTGAGGACTAACTAGCAAAAGCCTTTGCTGGCCTTATCTGATCAGCTACTATAAATAATGAGCATCACAATAAATTTGCACCAAAACACCCCAAATCCTGCAGCTTGTTTACTGCCTTCTTTTAATATTAAGGAGATCCCTGCTGCTCTCCCGCTGCGCGAAGCCGGCGCAGCGCCATGACCTCCACACTCGCCTCGACGAGCAGACATCGCCCGCAGCATCGCTCCAGTGACCGCCCGGGTTAACATCGCCCTGTCTGCCTGCAGCTCTCCTCCGTCCAGGTTTTTACATCCTCCTGAAGCCAGGATGGTTCTCTGGAGCTTACACAGTTTATTTTTAGTTTTAATTAGCCCAATAAAAGAGAGAGCCTTTGTGATTTTTTTTTTTTCTTTTTCCTGGTGGGGTTGGTAATTTGGAAAATAGTGGGAACAGGAAGATGCATTGCTGGGTGCCTGGTAGCTGAGGCAGCTGTGAGGATGAGGAGGGTTGTGGTGCTACAACACGCTGCTTTCCTTCGCAGCTACAGGAAAATAGCTCCTCTGCTCAAGCAGCAGTAAATGCCTTATTTCCCTCCCAACCTGAAAATGGTTATTTTCACACTCATCAGAGATGGGAAACAACATGCCTGGGCCAAAGCTGAGAGAGGCTTGAAGTGCAACGGATCTCTGCTGTGGGGCTCTGCAACGTTCAAGGGGTGGATTGTCCAGAGAATCTAATTAGGAATGAGCAGACCTTCCCGAGCTGTAATATGCCAAGTAATTAAGTGATTAGTATTGATCGTTGGAATGCCTAATGAGCAGTTATCATTGAATGATTAATTAATCCAATCAAAAGAGTAATAAAAATTCTGCAGGTGTGATTATATCTTATATTCAACACACAAGGGCAGCGGGATCTCTCCCCATGTGCCTGTCTCCCTTTTATACCCCGGGCACGTGGAGGACCAGAGATGCTTGCTTTGCCACCCCGCTCCCATAGCCTGGGCTGCCCTGTGCAGGGGGTCTCTCTCCTTCCCAAAAACCCCCCAGCAGTGCCAGGCCAGGCTCCCAGCAGCAGGCAGGCACCTGGAGCTGCTCCGTGTGGCAGGGAGGTGGGGACAACTGTCCCCAAGGAGCTGCCAGCATCCAGAAGATTCCGAAAGCAGCCGATACTGATCTACTCCCTGGGAATCTTTCGCTCGTTCCCTTGATTAAGTCGCTTCAGTTTCTCCTGGGTCACTCGGCCCAGGAAAGCCCAGCTGATCTCTGCTAAACCCGCGCGCTGGCCTCTGATCACTTCCCAGCCATGTGGTGGCTCTGTGGGCACGTCCCCAAGAGCGCTGCGTCCTGGGGACACGGGAGCTCTCAGGGCACCCACAGCCATGTAACGGTCATTTGCTGGCCCGTAATATTTGCCCGATTACATGATAATGTTGTTCAATACTGAATAAACTCTCTTGCCACATGGTGCTAACAGCAAAGGACCAAGCAGCCCTGACTTGTGCACAAGGACCTCCGACCCACCTGTCCCTTTGTCCCCTCCCGAGCACCTTTGCCACCCACCTTCCTCAGGGGGGATGTCAGTGGCGGGTGACAGCTGGGGACAGCGTGGCCAGATGTCGTCACCCACAGCGGCCAGAGCTGCTGCTCGGCAGGGGGTGCAGGACCCAGAACCGAAACAGGGACACCCGCTCCCCGCCATGCTCTCCCCAGTCCAAGCAGCACCGCCAGGATCACCGCACGGCCGCGATCCAGAGGGATTCCTGCCCGGGGGCGTGGTGGTGCCCGGCATTCCCGGGCGCTGCTGCAGCTCAGGAGGTGATGGATCCAGGCTAACGCTCCTTCCTGTGCATCCTTTAAGGATCTGAGGCTGATCGCGGGTGCTCCCTGCGCAGCATCCACAGCTGGCTCTGCACACCCGTCAGCTGCCTCTGACGGGCCCTGATGGGGCTGGGCACAGCCGGTATAATTAGAAATGCTAATCAGCTCTTGTGTTTCTGGCTTGACAGCCCTGCCACCCCCAGCACAATCTTCCCTCCAATCTGTCCTGTGCCCGCCCCCTCCGCTTCCTCTCCAAACCCTTGCTACTCGTAATTAAGCACTCCGGAATTAGAGAGGGGGGAGACCTGGGGCTGCGGGGGTTCCTTGTGTGCTTTGGGCCAGATGTGTACCCCCCCTGCAGAGCTCCTGACTTGCTGGGGATGGTGTGGAGGTCTCACCCTCCATTCATTGCCAGCCCCTTGGGCTGGGGACACCCCAGGGCTGTCCCTGTCCCTCACCAAGAGCCCTGTGGGGTGGAAGGGGGGCAGCCCAAGGGCTCTGCGGGCAGCGCCAGGCTGGAAGGCAGAGGTTGGTGACTGTGGCCGGGAGCCCAGCAGCTCTGCAAAGGGAGCTGCTCTCATTAGGATTTCTGTCATGTGCCAACCACGGGCTCTTCCCAGCTGAGGAGGAAAAGGAGCTTGCAAAGGAGCGGGGACAAGGAGGCTGAGCAAGCAGATCCCCGCACAGGCTCAGCAATTCATCATCACGCCTTAGTGCTAAGAGACACAAGGCAGGGGATTCCTCCCTCGCCGTGCCCGCAGGCAGCCCCCGCCAGCCCCCAGCCCTTCCGCACGCATCCCCACAGCGAGCCAGAGCGCTCCTGTCGCTGCCAGAGCCAGGACAGGGCTTTCTGCCCGAGCAAAGGAGACCCCTCGCACCCACCCTGCCCAGGACCCCCGCCTGGCCACGCTTCACCTGGGACACACACCCGCTCCCCACAGCATCTTACGGCACGGGCTGGTGCTGGGAGCAGCGAAGGCTCCCCTCTCCAACCCACACACCGAGCACCGCGATTTCTGGAGAAAGGGAAATAGGAAAAGCAAGGAGGTATCACAAAAAGGGTGCTGGGCGGGGGGGGACAGGGCAGGGTGGCTCTAACGGTGAAAAGGCCCCTGCAGCACAGGCAACTGACCTGGAAACGTCTGGGGATGAGTCAGATTGGATTTGTCACGAGTAATTGACTCCCCCCAGCGCTGCGGTACAGGTTTCACGCATCGCGTGAGCGGGGTCCCGAGCATCCAGGAATTAATGAGGGTCTGACCCTGTCTGTGCAGCCACTTGAGTTTTTCCAATGCAGACAGCTGGCTTAACAGGTCCCTCTATTCTTTACATATCAGATCAATCGGGATAGTTATAATCTAGTTCTTGTGCAAGCTTGGAGCAGCCTTTGCTGCCCAACTAGCTCAAGGGGAAGAAAAGCAAGCGAGAGGGAGAGGTCATGATGAACTATTGATTGAGCAGGTGGCGGTGCTGCTCCCAGGGATGGCTTTTGCAGGGAACTCGCCCGGGACAGTTTGCCTCTATATCTCTCGCTAATGCTGCTCCATTGATCTTCTGTGACAGGCAGCAACTACAAGATTTTTTTAGCTGGAGTCATTAAGAGGCATTAATCAATAACAGAGAAACAGAGAGAGAGAAACTGTTTCATGGAGAGATATTCCCCATGTGCATTTTAGCCCTCTGAGGTGCTCCTGTTTTATTTCCAGCGGCCAGGGAGGTGTGCCAGGGAAAGAATTCACCTGGTGCTGGACTCTGGCACTTGGAGGAGATCCTGAGCCATTGCAACACGCTGGCAGCTCCAGCCACGCTCTGCAATGAGAAGACACCAGCTGGGGAGTTCATGACATCCGATACCAGGTACCCCGGCATCCCCAAATCACCCTCTGTTCCCACACAAGTACCCCAGGAAGAGCTGGGTACTAATCCCACATGCCCGAAGTGGTGGGTACTGGTTTCACATCGTGCTCCTGCTAAACGCAGCCGCCTCCTGGCCGCGATGCGCTGGGTGCCGGTGCTGGAGCTCAGCCCCTGCTCCTGCTCGGCCCGCAGTGCTGCTGCCGTGGGCAAGCCCGGAGCTCATTCCTGTGGCAAGACTGGAGTTGTTGGCAAGAGAAACCACCCTTGTGCTGAAAGTGCCCCGGGATGCACCACTCCCAACGCTGTCAGTACATTTCCATGACTCTGCAGCTGCCACACACATTTTTCTTCTCATGCAGCTCCTGTTCTCAGCCCCACCGAGTGTCTGTGCAGGTGCTGGCGCCTGTTTTTACATGGAGAGCTGGAGCAGGGGGCTGGATGGTGTGCTCAGGAGCAGGAGGAGGGAATTGCATTCAGAGGTGGCTGCAGAGAGAAGCGGCAGAGCCGGCCGCCCTGCGAGAGGCCTGTGCTGCTGCAGGAAGGGCAACCAGTGGCCCTGGGGCCAGCTGGGGCCATGGAGGTGCCGCAGGGTCCCGCATGGCTGAGCTCAGCTTGGGAACAGCCTGTGATGCAGAAGCTGAGCCGATATTTAATTGCACTTGTGGACTTAGCACAAAGGCCCTTTAGTGCCGCTGCATCCGGGGTGCAGCCTGGGGACACCGCGCTCAGCACCATTCTCGCTGCCTGTGAACCAGAGGGAGCACGGGGAGAGAGCAGAGCTCCTGCTAACCGGACCTGCACCGAGCAGGTAGCAAGCGATGCTTCAGAGTAAGAGAAATGCCCTTCTGGAGGCGGGGATGGAGATCCCAGTGGAGATCAGCTTCCCTTTGCGACCTGGGACACATCTCGCCTCGAGTCCCAAAGCCCCAGCCTCCCGCTGCGCCAGCTCTCGCGGGCTGGTAATTACCGCAGCTCTCCGGGGAAATGGGATCGTCAGCTTTGCTGTAATTACAGCTACGCGTGCACCGCAAAGGGATCGAGGGGAGCAGCAGAGGAGGGGATGAAGCAGGTTGCACCAGCAGTGCACACTTGGGCACGCGTTGGCCACGAGCACCTGAGAGTCACAGCCCTGAAAAGACACACACAGGGCTCAGCACCATCCCTTGAACCCAGCCCAGATGGGGTAAGTTGCACTGCAGCGGGCTGGTGGTTCCCTGAGGTGAGGGTCTCTGACGTGGGACCCCTCTTCAGACCCAGGGTGCCCACCAGGAGAAGCCCATGGTGAACAGCTTTGCCTTCCCTGCTCAGTCCATCAGCCTCCAGGCCAACCACTCAGCCCCTTCCACCAGCACAAAAGCCGTTAGAAACAATTTAACTTCCTTTATTTACACCCAGTGTTTGGGGAAAAGCCTAATCCTATTGCAACCGAGTAAAAAAAGAGAAGTAATTCCAGTTTTACAGCCTTGGGCCCAGAGGAGCTGGAGCCTGCAGCCAGATCCCCTTTCCAAGGCTGGGTCCTGTGCCTGGAGCACTCTCCTTTTGCTCAGAGCTTTGCCTGGGGCGGATGGTGCGAAGTCTCACAGAGACCAACAGCTGCAGGGGGATTTCCAGCCTGGGTTTACAACTGCAAATGCAGCGGTAAGATCGTGCAGCCTCACATTTTTGCTGTCTCCTGTTTGTGGCAGAGTCTGCCAGGACAAAAAAATAAAAATGTGTGTTGGGGGGCAGTAATCGTTGGCTGATGGTGCATTGACTCTGCAAACACATCTCCAGGCTCAGGGGCAGCCAGAGGAGCAGTGACCTGGCACTCGGTGGGGCTGCCTGGGTGATGTTCCTCATGTGGATAAGAATCGTGCCAAATCAGCCTTGGGTCTGATGTGGATTTCAATAACCGGTCGAGTTTTTCAAGGCAGAGGTGAGACAAGCTCAGAGAAAGCAGATCTTTAAAAATCAGAGCTGAGAGATGGGTTTAGGGGTGTCAGGAGCAGCAGGGCAGGGTGTCCCAGGGCGCACATAGGGCACAGGGACATTTCCTGGGGGGCTGGCAGGGGCTCGTGGGGCCCAAAACCTGCCAAGTGCTTGTGACCCTGACAGACGAGACCATGAAACCACAGCCAGCTGGAGCGAACATCAGATAACACAGCTACTTTCTCAATAACTACTTCTAGGTGAGTAAAGGTTACAGGAAGGAAGGCTCCAGTTATCTAATATACACTTATGTTTCTTTCTTAATTGCGTGCTCCCAGACTCCCTCGAGCTCTCTCTCTTTTCCCAGGGACCTCTGTGCATGCAGAACCCCAGCACCGGGGCAGTTTGGCAATATCGCGCTTCTGGTTTTCGTGCAACCCCATGGCCACAGCCCTGCGGGTGACGGCAGCGTCCCAACCGCGCTGAGTCAGCAGCCCAGTTCCTCCCCAGGTGTCCGCTCCGTTGTCACGCGAGCGCTGATCCGTCATTACAGCAGCTCAAGGGAGGGTGACTGTGGGGCAGCAGGAGCCGGTGCGGGGGCTGAGGGTCTGTCTGAGGCTCTGCCCCTGCAAACGTGGGCTTGGCCGTGGGCTTCCACGCCACCCACACGAGGGCTTCACCGCCCAGGCGCTGGTGTCCTTATAGACTGAGACAAGTGAGGCGGAAATGGGATTCACGCACATCCTTCGCACAAACTGCTCAGTTTTTCAAGGCAGCTTTTCAAGGTCCGTGCTGGGGGGCACTGGGTGCCCCACACACCTCCAACCGCGGAGCATTTACTGCCTGCCGGGTGCTTGCTCCAGACAGTGTTTCTGGACCCCGCTCAGCTAGGCTACCTGCAGGGACACATGCAACGGGTCTAAATAATTCAGTCAGTAGTTTAAATATGCAAAACACACAGTGCAATCTAGTGAGCTGTGGTTCCTCTTCTCTTCTCTTCTCTTCTCTTCTCTTCTCTTCTCTCTCTTCTCTTCTCTTCTCTTCTCTTCTCTTCTCTTCTTTCTCTCTCTCCTTCTCCTTCTCCTTCTCCTTCTCCTCTTTGTTTTTTTTTAATGTATTTGGAACTCCTTCATTCTGGCTGCTCAAGCTTGCGAGGGCAGGGCAGGAGTTGCGTCTTCCTCTGCCCAGAAACAGCCGCGTTTCAGGGCTGATGACACCATCCCTGTTGCGTTATGCAGCGCGCTGGGGCTGGCGGGCCCCCTTCCATCAGGCGGTTCGCTGTGGCAATGTTAATGCACAGGCTGTCGTCATCTGGCAGCATAACAACTTGCCTTATGAAATAACTCAGCGTGACAGCTCTGCTTGCTAGCAGGCAGGCCCATGTCTGGCTTCTAATCTGGCATCAGAAATCGCTCCCCTTCCTTGAGCTACAGACGAATACTAAACATTTCATTTGCATTACTCTGTTGGAGAGTGTGGGGAGAGCAGCCCAGCTCCTTTAGGAGCCCACACAAGAAGCCAACACGCATTTGCCATCCCCACCGTGCCATATCTGCTAATGCCATTTGCCGTGAGCACCTTGGCCATGCTGGAATTCGCATTTCAGTTTCCTCACGTGAGCCGACGTTTGCGAGTTGAGCAGATCGGCTCTCACAGTGCCCCAGTGACAGATCACCGGTGACTTTCTCCTCATGTCAACGAAAGCAAAAGTCACGAGGATAATGCAGAATCGCCCCAGGCCAGCATATGTTCATCTGAAAAGGTCTCGGTGGCTTCCCAGGCATATGCTGGAGCAAGGCTCTCCGAACAGCCTGTACGATGCAGCCTGGAGGGATTAACCTAATGCTGCGTCGAGATGCTAATACAATAAAGGTTCTTTGTGGCATTAGCAGGAATCATGAGACCAGCTCTGAGATGTCATTGCCTGGCAGCTGTAGAGAGCGCTGGCCTTGAGCAGAGAGAAGGAGCTTGTCTGCTGCTTCAAGCATTAAATCTGCTGAGGGGCAGTAAAAATGCAGTGAGCCCCCTTCTGATTTGGTGACAGCTCTTTTGGGAACAGCCGCTATGTCTGTTGTTGAGTCCAGGAAGAGCTGAGGGAACAAGGGTTATGTGGAAAGGGCTTTTTCTTGAGTTTTCCAGGAGCTGTGAAGCTGCAGATACCACAAAGATGCTCAGGACTGCAGCTCCAGGGTTGCATCATATCCCAGTAAAGTCACCGCCACCCGTGGGACTTTTGCTATAAAAAGTGTTGCAAAACCTGCTGAGGCCAGTGAAAGTTTGTGTGGGTTCCAGCAGATGTGCTTTCCTCTCCCTCAACAGCTTCACACCCATGAAGCTGCTGGGTCTGATCCTGACCTAACTCCAGTGCCAGCCAGGAAAGCTCCCTCCCGCTCAGCACGTTTGTGCCAGTGCAAAACCAGCACCAGGCACAGCAGAGCACATGGGTGACACAAGGGGCAGGGGAACAGGGCGAGCGGGAACCTGTCGTGAACATTCGCAACTGACCCATGCTGACCTTGCTCAGTTGTGAATTTTCGTGACAGACCCAAAGACCCCACACTATGCCATGAAGTGACCCAAAAACCCCATGTGACACCGTGAGAGACCCCCAAAGACCCCACATAGCACTATGAGGGGACCCAAAGTCCTCCTCACCATGCCAAGGGGGACCAAAACCCCCCACATAGCATCATAAAGGACCCAAAGACCCCACGCTAGGCCATGAGGGTCCCAAAAACCATGCATAGCACCCTGAGGACCCAAAGACCCTCCACGGCACCATGATGGGACCCTAAATACCTTACATGGCACCATGACGGATGCAAATCCCTTATATGGCACCGTGAAGGGACCCCATATACCTTATATAGCACCATGATGGGACCCAAATCCCTTATATGGGACCATGATGGGATCCAAATCCCTTATATGGCACCATGGTGGGACCCCAAATACTTTATATGGCACCACGGTGGGACTCCAAATCCCTTATATGGCACCACAATGGGACCCAAATCCCTTATAGGGCACCGTGGTGGGATCTAAATCCCTTATATGGCACCAAGGTGGGATCCAAATCCCTTATATGGCACCATGGTGGGACCCCAAACACTTTATATGGTACCACAATGGGACCCTAAATCCTTTATATGGCACCATGGCAGGACCCCAAATAATTTATACAGCACCATGGTGGGACCCAAATCCCTCATATGTCACCGTGATGGGAACCAAAACACCCACACGGCCCCACGAGGGGACCCAAAGCCCCCCTCCCCATGCCATGCGGGCACCCCAAACCCTCCCGGTCCCCACCGCTCCCGGCCGGTCCCGCCCCGGCGGGCGGGGAGCGCCGGTCGCTCCGCACCGCCCACAAAAGGCGGGGGCAGCGGCGGGCGCTCGGCGCAGCCGGTGGCGGCAGCGGTTCCGTGTCCGTGTCGGTGTCCGCGGCCGGGCGGCAGCAGCATGGAGCCGGGCTGGCTGCTGTGGGGAGCGGCGGTGCTGCTGCTGCTGCTCCCCGTCCTGGCGCAGCTCAGCCCCGCCGTCAACTTCGTGCTGCGGGTCGGTTTCTACTACGTGCTGTGCATCGTGTGCTCGGCGCTCACGGCGCCCGTCTGCCTGCTGGTCAACGGCGGCCGCACCGTCAAGAACATGCGGTGAGGTGGGGGACGGGTGGGGTGGGAGACCCTGGGTGTGGGGGGGTGAGATATGGGGAGGTGGGTTTGGAGCCAAGCCTCTGCCTGAGGACTTTGTGGGGGGGGTGATGGTGGCCTCCTTTATGTGACAGCAGGCCCTTGGGTGGCTGCCCCGGTGACAGAGATGTTGCTTCTTGGCTCATGGAGGGCACTGGGGGCTGCGGTGAGGGGCTGCTCCAGGGACGAGCGCCCTTTGGAGTGACCTGGAAAGGGGGAGGATGATGATCAACAGCCATGCTTCAGGGACTGCACGAGCTTTGGGGAAAGTTATACGACACGGAGTTTATTTGGGGGTTTCCCCCCGCCGCAGAGGCTGTGCCAGCAGATGGTGTTTAATGTGCTGCCCTCAGCCTGGTGCAAGGAGCAGAGCGGCCATGCAGCTGCCCGGGGACACTTGTTGCTGTCAGGCCGCGCTGCGTGCGTCCTCTGACGGGCGCCTGGGGCGGCGGTGGAGGAGCTGCTGGAAAAGAACAGCTCATCTACATGCGGCGGCACATTTTAAGGGCACAGCTGGCACCTCTGCTGGCAGCACAGGAGAACCCGGGTTCCTTGCTTTGCTCGCCTGTAGGCAGCTTTTTTTCTTTAACTATCCACGTCCAGACCAAGTTATATGGGTGGGAGGTACAGGAGCCCTGTTACCTTGATACATCCTTTTGGATCGAAGGTTGGGCAACGTCTGAGCTGGTGGAGCTGGACTTTGCTTTGTGGTGCGACTCTGGCAGGCAGGGCTCGGGGTGGAGGAGCGGGCACAGGGCACCGCCGTGCCGCCTGGTGGGCCCTGCCCTGCCCGTGGTCCGCGATCCGCTCTGGTGCTGTGGGCACAGGCACTGGAAACAGCGACCTGCTCCGGGAGCTCCAGCCCAGCTCTGTCTCCAGCCTTGGCTCGCTCAGGAGCAGCTTTCTGATGCACGAGCAGCTTCGCTGCTGGGAGAATTTACGATGGTAGTTATGGAGACGCCCTCTCTCTTTTTCTTCCCCACCCCTAAAACTTTGTAAATCTCCTGTAAACTTGAAAGGAACAAGAACTCCTTGCATGGGACAACCCCTCGTGTTGAAACACAGCGCTGAATTTTGGCCAGAACCGCCCTTTTCCTGTAACTTAAGCCCATCATTTCCATGTGCTGGCACTGGCTGATGATCCTGGCCGTGTGTCCCAGCCCCTGGGAGGGCTGAGGCTGAGGTGATCCAGTGAGCTCCTCATTTCTACAACATCCCAGCCTGTTTGTTCCAGCTCAGGGAAGGGGGTTGGAGCAGAGCATGTGCTGGTGGACAGACAGCGATAACGGGGTCACTGCCTGGTGCCGAACACCCCGTCCTTGCAGCGCTCCTGGCTCCAGCACCAAGCTGGTGGCACTTGGAAGAGGTTGCCCTCTGTGTCTGACAGAGATAGAGCTGTTTATCTAGTGGTGAAACCTCTTGCAAGGGCTTCCAATCTGGTAAGCATACTTCATAAATCCCTGAAAATCAGAGGATCCCTAGAAGGCCCCTGTCACAAGCTGTGGAGCACAGTATGTGGAGCTGGGGCTGCTGGGTTTCAGACTCGGGCTGTTACAGATGCCCTGAAAAAGCACATTCTCTCTCGTTTTTCTAGTCTCTCTTTGCATCTGGCAGTAAGCGCATCAAATTTACAGCTCTCCGCAGCTGTGACTGCACCGTGTCAGGGTCATTCAGGCCAGCAGAGAAGCTGCTTGCGGGGTTGAAGGGGAGCAGGACCCGTCTTCTTAACCCCGTGGCTGACGTGGCCAGCTCAGCGAGGCTGCTGGTTACCTGGTGGTTCTTTGCTTGCCCTGAGCTCTGCCCCTTTCCCTCTTTCAGTGGCTCAGGCCACATCTTGTGCAAGGAAACGCCGGCTCCTTACTGGCAGGAGGAAGTTGGGTGGTTGCTCTTGAGTAATGTGTAACCAGCCTCTCCCGGCAGTTACCGAGCAGCGTGACTTCCAGAGCGGTGACCTCTTTTTTTGGTTGGCAGTCAGAAGGGAGGAGAAGTGGGATTTAGGTCAGTTTGGTGGCATGGCATCCAGCATGACCTCACTGATTTGTGTCACCCTGCCCCTCCTCACCTGCCCCCTTGTCCCTTCGCCCGGGCTGCACTCCCGTAACCTCGGGGTGCAGGGCCGTGGTGCTCAGGAGCCCTGCAGCCTCGGAACCTCCCCGTGCTCTTTCCCTGGGTGCGGCTCCAACCTGTGCAGCGAGTTTGAATGACAGGGGGCTGATAACTGCAATGTCACGCAGCTGTGTCACCTGCGGGTGTTGGCCTGGCCTGAACTCCGTTGTCAAAGCCAGGGCTTGGGCAGTCGGTGTGGTGGGGCACCCCACAGAGATGTGAACCCCACTGCGGGTAGGAGCTCATCAGGTGAAGTTCCCTTGACAGAGGCGTGTGGTTGGAGAATTGATGGCAGGGATGGGGCGGCTTTTGGAGAACAGATGCTGGGAGCTGCTGCCAAGCCAGGATAAGATGGCTGGGTGTTCACCTCCCACCCTGGCTGACAAGGATGCTTCCCAGGCTGATGGTGCTGGACCCTTTTACCTGGAAGAAGCTGACACTGTTCCTTGGTCTCCTCCTGCTGGGAGATGATGGGGCCAGAGACCGCGCATCCAGGTGTGTGTTGGAGGGCAGGTCAGCCCCTGGAGCTGCTCTAGGGGAGAGCAGAGCAGAGCTGGTGGCTGCTCCTGGGGACATCGTTCACGTGCAAGCTCCTCTGCCTCCTGTCCTGGCAAACAGCTGCTCCCCTGCCCAAAATAGCCCCTGTGTGCTGCCAGCGCCTGGCTGCGTCCTTTGGCCCAGTTGGAGGGTCCCCAGCTCCCACCTGTCCTGGGGGTGGCACAGATGGGCCCTGCTCCCGTGGGCTGGCGGGGTCTGGGTGGGTGACCCGGGCTGGGGGCGCTCACAAGGGCACGGCAGCCGCTCCGTGCCTGGGCAGGGCTGAGCGGAGCTGCTGGTGTTTTGGGCATGGGGGAAAGCAGCTTTGTGGACAGACTTGTAGATCCACCGGGGGAAGCAAACTGGCAGGCAAAAGCCTTTGGCTTGAAGATGGGTTTGCCGGGGCACCTTGCCAAGCTGCCTGGGGAGTATCCCGTTTGCTGCTTGCATCCTCGCGGTGTACAGGGAAGGGTTTCTCACCTTTCTTCTCCTCCTTTCTTGGGCTCTCCTGAGATAACGACACTCCCAGCATCTTCCAGCACTGCAAGGAGCAGAATTGGCAGAGCCTTCCTCGGGTGACAGGAGTGCAGGCTCATACCCATGTGCCGGGGAGTGGCAGCTTGAACGGCTTGTGGGGCTCTTCCAAAGGGCTCATAGTGAGCCTGGCTGTGAGCTGATGCTGTTGGCCTGAAGGGAGCGTGGACCATCGAGTCCAGCTGTGCCAGCCTCAAAGCTACAATCGGCTCCCCCAGATTTCCAGGAAAATTCCCACACTAGAAGTGGACAGGGCTTAGCATGCAACTGAAGCACCTCGAGCACGTGGGATCGTGCAGGACACACACCTGGGCGGCCCACAGGGCAAATGAGACTGGGGGCTCTGTCACAGACCTCTTCTTGTCTCCTTCCAGCCACCCTGGGTTTAGCAGACCCCGTCACCTCCCTGCCCTGCTGCTGACCGCTCTTTTCTTTTGCAGAATCATCAGAAATGTGGTCAGAACCTTCAAGTATTTCTTTGGCCTGAGGTTTGAGGTGAAGGGGCTGGAGAACTTTGAAAGAGAGGGCCCTGCTATCATTGTGTCCAACCACCAGAGCGTGCTCGACATGATGGGTGAGCAGCTGGTGGGAGGGAGGGAGTGGTTCTCTCGCTCACCATCAGAGAAATCCTGCTCGCATCTCCTGTCCGGTCTGTGCTGGTCCTTCTTTGTCAGTGCTGGTTGCAGGAGGGGTCTCCCTCGCTCTGAGATCTTGTTGTGACCCGCAGCCACCCTGCCCCTGCAATTCTGCTCTGTGCCAAGTCTCCTTCTGCTCTGCTGATGACAGAAGCAGAGAAATGAGGCGCTGGCCTGTCCCTCGTTCTTCCACCCTCAGCTTGTCTCTTGTCCCCCCCAAGTGCAGGCTGGGGGGTGGTGGCTGCCGGGTCTGACCCTCTGCCATCGTTTTAGGGATGATGGAGATCCTGCCTGACAACTGCGTCCAGGTGGGCAAGAAGGAGCTGATGTACGCCGGCTCCGTGGGCCTCATCATCTACCTCGGCGGGGTCATCTTCATCAACAGGAAGAGCACCACCAGCGCCAAGATGGTGATGGCAGAGGTGGCCAAGACTATGGCAGCTGAGAACGTGAGTGTGACCGTGGCGTGTGACAGGGTGGCCTGTGTCTGGGTGTCCTGGGGTGGCACGGGGGGATGTGGCACTCCTGATGCTGGCGTGCCTGAAGTTCCAGCCACCTGCAGCTCTTGGCAAGCCTAGCTGGTGGCTCGGCCAGCGGGAAGGGGGTGGATTGCTGGAGCAGAGCCTTCTGTCCCCACGTGCAGGTGAAGGTGTGGGTGTACCCAGAGGGCACGAGGAACTGCACGGGGGATTTGCTGCCGTTCAAGAAAGGAGCGTTTCACCTTGCTGTCCAGGCACAGGTAACAGCACTTTGCTCCTGCTGGGGACCCTGAGTGTTTCTGCAGTGGCACTGCAGGCTGGACACCAGTGGGATGGTCGGTTTGCTCTCAGGTGAGCCGTGTTCCCAGCCCTGCGGGTGCTGCACACCGTGAGCTTGCTCGGGGAATCCCAGAGCTCTTGATGCATTTCTCAGTCCCCCAGGTTGCAGTAGCATAGTGTTTGTTCAGGATTGTTAATGCAAAGGCTTTAGAGCAACGTCTGGGCTTGCTCTGTGTGGAAAGCGGCTCCCTCCCAGACAGCCATATGGCACTTCTCGGTATGCCCTAAACGCCTTCTCTCTCCAAAAGTATAAGATCTATGGGTTGGTGGGGGAGCAGACAAGCAGCTCCGGAGCTGTCAGTGCTCCTGAAGGAGCGGTGGGCAGAGCTCTGGGGCAGCATGGTGGGGACACCAAAGATCTGCCTGTGCATCCTGGGCCACCCTGCTCTGTCACGGGTGCTGGTGACCAGGTGCCAGTGAGGTGACTGGGAGGAGATGGGTGTCCTTCCTCCCCATGCATCCTCTGCCTCGCATCTTTGGGCTGTGATGACTGGAGCTCTGGGGGCAAACTGCTTTCCCTAAAAGGTGTTGAGCAGGGATCCCGGAGAAAGGACTAGGTGCCAGGTGTCTGGGTGGGTTGGGCACGGCCAAGCCCAGGGTGTAACCTCTGTTGTAGCATCCCCGTTCCTGCCTGGGTGATGCAATCAAGGTGGGGGCTGCAAGAGGGAAGCGGTACCACCTCTGCTAACACCCCCCGGTCACCGATTGCAGATCGTGTGTGTTATCAGCATTGAAGTAATGACTCTGCGCTGCCCTCCTGGCTGTGTCTCTGCCTGCCTGAAGCTTCCCTGGTGACTCCTTTTTGTAGAAAATGAAAGCACACTAAACATGTGCTTGTACAGCAAGGCTTGTCAAAACAGGCGTCCTCCAGTGCTTGCAGATTACAAAAAAACTGGGTTTTGAAGCCTGGCTTGGGACAAGAAGCCCCAAGCCAGTGCTGACCTGAGGCTGAAGTGTAACTTGGCCCTGGTGCCTTGAGCGACCCTGTGCCTTGAGATGCTGGGGAGTGGATTTGATCCCATTTGTCTCCTGACTGTCCCAGCCTTTGGAAGTGGGTCTTGCTATGGGGCTGTGTGTGCCCTGTGGGTCTGAGAGCTGGGCCAGGTCAGCTCTGCAAATAACTCCTCTTTTTCCTCTTCTTCCCCAAGGTCCCAGTGATCCCTGTGGTGTATTCTTCCTTCACCACCTTCTATAATCCAAAGAAGAATCTATTTACATCAGGTACCAGAGAGCCTGGGGGTCTTTAGAGTCACTTGGGGCCAGGTTTGATGCCAAACCCATGTGGGGATCTGGTTTGCAAGGGTGTGGGATGGAAATGGAACTGGGGTGAGCAGGAGGAGTCTGGGAGATTTGGGGAGTCAGTTCAAAGCACTCGGCACCAGAGCCTGCGCTGGGTTCGCTCAGGAAAGGACGTAATTAAATACAGCGAGGAATGTTTTCAATAAAAATTGGACATCACCTGCCTGTAACTGGCACAGCCCAAGTCATTTGGCGGGGGCTTGGGGGGAAGAAGGAAGCGTGCTCTGCTCCTGAGCTTCCAAAGCAGGCACCTCTGCAAGCAAGCTGAGGAAGCTTGGCAGAAAGTTGGCTTTCAGTCAACTCGGAGCAGTAATTCTCATTTCTGGGAGGCAGCCCTGCTTGCTGTGGAGCCAGCCAAGGGTGGGAGGTTGTGTGGGAGCAGGTGGGGCAGGCTGTGCCCGTCCAGGCCTGTGGGATCCCCCCGCTCTTGGGTAGGTGAGGGCAGAGCAGCGGTGCCGGCCTTGGGAAGGGACGAGCTCTGGCTGGGGTGTCAGTTTGGGGCACAAGGGGAATGCTCTGCTTGGTGTGGCTGTTTTGAGGGCAGGGTCTTGTGGGGGCAGAGAACGGTGCTCCTGTGACATATGGGTTTCTCACAGGCTCTTCTTTTGTTCCCAGGGAAAGTCAAGGTTGAGGTTCTGCCTCCGATAGAGACCAAAGGCCTGACATCAGACGATGTCTCTGACCTCACTGACAGATGCTTCCGCACCATGAGGGAGACCCTCTTCAGGCTGTCGGGCCGGCCAGGCGAGGCGAAGGACTCATCCTAGATGTGTCTGTAGTGGTGTCACCGTACGGTGGTGACTG
Organism: Pampusana beccarii; assembly: GCA_013399365.1. Classification (NCBI taxonomy): domain Eukaryota; kingdom Metazoa; phylum Chordata; class Aves; order Columbiformes; family Columbidae; genus Pampusana; species Pampusana beccarii. The sequence goes on along the minus strand of VWYH01003732.1, from coordinate 2,095,849 downwards.
AAGGGACCTGTCCGTTGCCAAATACCGAAGGACCTTCTCTTCCTCTGCAGCGACTTCTAACTCTGGGAACACCATGGACTGGCGCACACGGCGTGTCGAGCCAGCGCTGAGGTGCCCCTGTTGAGTGGATTTCTCTTATGGGTTCATTATCTCACGATGAAACGTCTCCTTTTTCTGAATTTCTCAGGCATCAAACTTGTGCTACCAAAGGGCTCAATGACCAGAGAGATAAGTCCCCCCAGCCCGGGCAGCTGGCGTGGGGTGATGACGAAAGCCTGGCTGGATGCTGGGCTCTGCCTGCGCGTTCCTGCGGACTCTGCTAGTGCTGCGCTGTCCCTGATGGAACCGCCGGGCTGCCGTTTCTATCTGCACAACCTTGATGCTGCTCAAACGGGGCTGGGAATCGGGCGGAAATCCGGGCTCTGGCTGTTTGACGGCGCTGGGAGCTCGCTGGGCAGCCCGGAGCGCTGTGGAGCTCCCAGGAGACATCCTAGGGTCACAGCCCCGTCTCGTGCTGGGCTTTTGTGTTGCCCAGGCACTCCTGAGCCGAGTCTTTCACTTCTGAGGAAAGCACCTGGGGCCAATAACCTCAGCTGGGCTGCAGAGGGGCATGTGTGGGGCAAGTCAGCCCTATAGTGTGTTTTTGGGCTGGGTTGCTTTGTTGGAACAAGTGCCCTTGGTCACTGAGGGGTGCAGTGGCGGAGAGGGGAGCTGCAGCCTAACCAAGCCAGTTTATATAGTCTGGGCAGGGTTTAGCTGAATGCTGTCCAGCCTTGCCAGTTCAGTCGTCTTCTGAATGAAACCCCACTCTTGTTTCTACCATTCAGACCTTCCCAGCTTGATTTAAGAACTGTGTAGACCTGCCAGCCTGTCCCCACGTGTGACCCGTTGGTGGCACACGCGGACACCACGTGTGACACACAGCTGGGGTGGCTCAGAGCTTCCTCGGTGGTGGGGACCTGCTGCGGCTTGTCCTTGTCACAGCAGCGCCCGCAGGACTTGTTGCAGATGCAAAGGGCTCTGTCACGCTTGTTTTGCCACTTGTCATGGTCAGCAGTGGCCGAAAGATGGTGCCTGTCCCGCGTGTTTGTGCAGATCTCAGCGGAGCCGCTGCTCTGCAAGGCTTATGGAACTGCAGAGGTGCAGGGGTGGTGAGCTGCGGCCGTAAGGCGGCTCGGAAGGTTTCAGCTCTTCCTTTGGGGGAAACGGGCTCATTCCCCATTCAGATAAAGGGGTTTCCAGGGTGCTTTGGGGTGACGGACCAGCAGGGCTCCTGGATCCCTCGCTGGGAGCTGCCAAATTGTTGGTGATTTCTGCAAAGAGCAAGGCTGGGCAGGGCCCTGGGGGTGACCTTCACCTCGAACTCAGGTTCAGGGAGGCTTCAGCTCTCCTGTTTGTGGTGCGGGGTGTAGAACTGTGAGATAATCTACCTGCGGCTACTTGGGTAACCAACACAGCAGCATTTGCAGCCTGTCTGGGGCTGTGTTAGTGGAATTGTGGTCGTGTGGTATTCCGGGGTGAAAGCCTCAACTGGGAAAGGTGGGGGATTCCAGTATAACCAGTGGTCCCTGCAGGGCGGAGCGCTCAGGCTGAGCTGCTGCTGGCAGGGGATGTACCAGAGGGGCCTTACAGTAGAGACTCAGGGGTCAGACCCACCGCAGGACGGGTCGGGAGGAGGAGGAGGAGGATGGGAACCGGACCAGCACTTTGTAAGAACAGCAGATAAAGAACATGGAGGTTAAACCCAGGAGGGCTCCTGGAGGGCATAACCACATCCACGGAGTGACTCCTGCAGCATCCTTCCCTGGGAGGAGGGAGCGGTGCCTCCGTGTGCTCTTATCTGCTGCTCGCTTTTAATTGGGTTGAGAATTATGTTATGTGCAAAAAAAGAAAAAAAAGGGTTATTTAAGTAAAGGAGAGTCCTGGTCTTGTGTGGGAGCTGGGGGAGGAGGGATGCTGCGGGAAGGAGGGTGCTGACCCCCCAGCTCTTGTGGGGGAATTGGTGAGTGAGGGGGACGGCAGGTCCTGGTTCCCTCCCTGTGTCACACAGGCAGAAGGGCCGTGCAGCTGCACCCCGGGCTCACAGGGAGCCACAGGAGGACCAACACCTGCAGGGACCTGTGGCAGGGGAGAAGGAAAGTGGTGCCTGTGTGGACGGGAACCCACATCACAACACCTTCCCAGCCAGGAACGACCCCAGAGCCTCGGTGTGTGCCACAGGAGGCTTTATTTGGTACAACCCCCGCAGCACCCCATTGCCCATGCAGCTCTGCTCTGGGCAAGCAGGAGAGCGTTGTACCGGCTCGGTCACGTCTGCTCTGCTGTACCGGTGTCCTTGGCCTTGAGCAAACAGAGCTGGGGTGCTGCAGGCGCGTGCTGCGGCTGCCGAGGCCAGGAGAGGCCGGCCACCCCGACAGCCCTGCCCGTGTGATCGCGGGGGCGTCCCCAGCCCAGGTGTGCCGGGCACTGTCCGTTCCTCCTTGACCTCACCCTGTTGGCACCAGTTTGTCCCTGTCTGCTCTATGCTGTTGATGGGAGTGTCACAGGGAAATGTTTTCTATTAAAGCAAGTAAAAACCAGCCTCTCTGCACCTTCAGACCCGTGTAAAAGCTTCACCCTTGTTACGGCCCAGGGATGGTGCAGAGCAGGAGCAGGTAATTTCAAAGCAAGCTGCTGTAGCTGCTGTGCTAAGGTGCAATGAGGCACCAGCTGACCCCCAGTGCTCATGGAGGGAGGCTGGTCCCAGGGAGCAGACCAGAAGCACCTATGCCCTGCCCTGATGCCTGGCTTGGAGCTGCCATAAGTCCTTTGTGATCATAGTCCTCTAAAACCAGGACTTACCCCCACCTTTGTTTTGTAGAAGCATGGCGGGGTGCAGCTGTCCTGCCTGCGCTGGGTCTGTGCTCTGCTGGGTGATGATGTCCCAGGGTAACGCTAAGGAAACGCCAGGCGATGCTGGGCACCACACGGCTCCTGGCACGGCCAGACAGGCACTAACGGCACGAGGTAAGGCATTTATTTTCTGCTGCTTGAGCAGGAAGGGGTTGAGACGCTGAGGGCTCGGAATCCAGTTTGGAAATAACTGCGTGACCTTTGATAAGGTGAGTTCGAAGAGAAAACGAAGGAGATGCTGATGGGAAACCAGCATTCTCCTGCTACCCTGTGCTTTTCTGTAGATGATGTGGCTTCATTCTCACTGGCTGGAGAGTGAGATAAGAGCTGCGGCTGCACTCTGCTTGCTCCAGTCCCTCGGGCACCCAGCTAGAGTTCATTCTTGCAGGAACCTGGGAAGATGGAAAACAAAAATTCCAGCGATGTTGTTGGCCTGGGTTTGATTTGTCTCTTTGCCCCAGAAGGATGAGGTTGACCTCAACCTCTGTGAATGTCACCCACAGTTGTGGCTTCCCCTGTGCCAAACCCCCCCAGGCTGGCTCTGTCCTGCCACATTTGGGAGCATCACTCTTGTCCCTGGCGTGTCACAGTCCTCGCCTTGGCCTGGGAAGCCCTGTGCAAAGTGTCCCGTGGGGGTAGGAAAGTTGGTGGCAATAACACTGGCTGCCCTGGGACTTGGTGGGGGGAACGAGCCTGTCCCCACCGCAGACACAGCCGGTGGCTATGTGACAATAAATCACAAGCAGGTGCTGCTGGTCACCAAAGTCCCCAGTATCTGGGGAGCTCGGTGGGCTGGGAGAGGGACCATGTGTGGTTTAACAACGAAAAAATTATATTTAGTCCTCACACACATCCCTGCTGGGCAGATAATTGGAGGGTGCAGTTGTATCTTAGCATTCAGTTGTGAAATGCTTTGCAAAGCACAGCAAATGGGTGGCTGCTTCACTGTCCCTGGGATGCCCTGCAAGCCCCAGTGCTTTCTGGAGTACGAAAGGACAGTCTTGTGTCCTCCGGGGACTTTCAAGACCATGACAGGGACAAAAACAAGTCGTGCTTGCCGGCACAGGCTTGGCAGAATTAATTTCAGGACTTTGGAGTCACCCCTTGGAATAAATCCATGTTACCTTGTGACACTGCTCACATTCCTCGGTGCTGTCACTAATATGTCCAGGGCAATACTAGGAAACTCAGTCTGCTGGAACACTCAGTGGTTCTGATAATTACCCCTTTCTGAGATGTTTTTAAGTGTCTATTTGCAGCTACTTAGTCTTCAAACAAGTTCTTTGAAGTCTTTTCTATCTAAGCCATTACTGCAAGCAGTGAACTGGGACTGGAAATGCCCTGAACCAGCTTCCCCTTAGTCTTTCCAAGCCCCTTCACCCCTCTACCCTAAGCACCAGTTTCTGGGCATGTTTAACTGGAATTATTTAATGGAAAAATGAGCTGCCTATCAAAATAAGGTTTCATATGGTTTGTGCTCTGGTCTGAGTCCAGCTGCTCCAGGGAGAGCATCGCACACACCGCTGGGACCTGGGGAGATGCTGCCCCGCTCTGCAGTGCTGGGGGAGCCCACCAGGCAGGACCCCCCTCAGCCATGTCGCACATGACAGCTCTCACCGGTGTCATTTCTTTGGAGTTTGCTACTCAGGAGACCCTCTCTGGTTCACTGCTTGGCAAAGGACCGGTCTGTAGACTTCAAAAAGAAATGCCTAAAACTTCCCAGGCTCGTAAATCTGTCAACTTCTCCACGCTCCCTAAGCTTTCCTGATTGACTTTTTGGACTGTTAATTTCCTAAGAATTAAGGTTTATTTTCTAAGGACTAGGTTATAATGGCACAGGAAGGGAACAGAGCCGGTGAGGGTGCTGATTGTGAGACACGACCCACAGCTCATACTGGGCTCCCTCTGCTTCTGCCCCAGGGCCACGTTTCCATGTGCCAATCTTACAATTTTTGCCTGCTACAAGGGCAGTCAGTTGGCACAGCCATAGAAACAACTTTGAAATTAAGCTAATGTGCTGTTAGTGTTCATCTTTCATTAATTACAGGCTGCTGAGCTTGAGGGAGATATGGATTAATAGTGGCATACGTGTTACTGATCTTGCTGGCCCACATCTGCTCGCCGTGGCCAGTGTGGGTGGAGGGAAATACTTCAACCCTGCTTTTTCCAGGCACTTACACGTCTCCAGGCGCTCCTCGAGGAAGGAGATCTGCTCGCTCAGGGAGTCGATTCTGTCCAGTTGCTGGAGGGAGTGGGACAAGCGGCTGATGGGGTCTGCACTGACATCCTCTGGAGCAGACGGCATGAGGTTGTGGAAGGGGGCCAGCACCAACTGGAGTTTCTGCAGGGAGATGTGGAGCTGTCAGCATGACCCCAGCCACGAGGACCACCCGGCGGGATGCAGCACACAGGGCTTTAGTTGCATTCAAAAGGCCGGGGGGCTGGATGAGCTGCTGCGTGGGCGCTGCCGGCAGCATGGAGCACAGCTGGGATCGCTGCGGCGTGAGGCCAGCGGGACGTTAAAAATCAAGCCAGGGTGGAGGGAAACCCCGGTTGTGGAGAGATGGGGTGGGAGCTGAGCACAGCCCTGAGCCATGGCCAGGCAGGGTGTGTGCTGAAAGCTCACCTGCTCCAGCGCTTCCACTCTGTTCTTCAGCTCGTTCATTTCTTCCTTCATTTCACTAGGGGGACCTGAAAAGTGACAGAGAAAAGGTCAGTTAGTCAAAGCCCATAGCCCGAGGTGCAGTGGAAAATGAGCTCCTGGGGTCTGCCCCACTGTGACCAGCTCCCAGAGCATCAATTGGATCCAACGCCTGCTGCAAGTGCTGGAATCTCATCCTGCTGCTAATGTGCACAAGCCTCTCCTCGCTGCTGGAGCACCTGCAACAAAGCGGGGGAATTTTTCAGGCAGTGGGGTGATGCTTAAAGGACAAGATGTCTGGCAAAACCTGGCCCTTCATGCCCGTGTTGTTGCATTAGTTAGCGCTCGGCTCTGTGCCGTCCCATGGCAGGCACAAAGGCTCGTTCCTGCTGAGGGCCCTGTAAAGGCAGGTGGGTTGTGGGGTACGTGCAGACCGTGCTCTGCTCTCCCAGGTGTTTACTGCGAGATGCCCGTGCTGGCCACAGCGCATTATTACTCACGGTACGAGTTTGAAGTGTCACAGCGCGTACCAAAAGTAATAATGGGCCATCACCAGCTGCACCCACTGCTCTTCGGGGCTCCAGGCTTGCCCTGCGGGAGGATGATGACGATGATGGAGAGAACAGCTGCATCTCGGCCACTGCGTGCCATGGATGGGCTCTGTCGCCCTTGCAGATGGAGCAGTGGCTGGATTTGTGTGTGAGGAGGTTGTTTGGGTGGTAGAGGGATTCCTTGGTCACCAGAAATAAAAGCAAAGGGTTCTGGCTGTTGTCCCCTCACCTGTCCCTTCCCACTCCTGCTCCAGCAACCCTGTGATGCTGCGCATAAATCCCAGTTTCCATGGCAGTTCCCAAAGAGCCAGGGCTGTCCTGCAACAGGGGCCAGGTTACCTGCTTGGCTGAAGGTTTCTGGCTCGGGGGCTGGCACCAGGGGCTGGCACACCTTGTCATCGGCAGCGAGGCTGAAGCTGTCCCAGCAGGCACAGCGGTAGCTGCCGGCCGTGTTGATGCAGAGCTGCCCGCAGCCGTGGCCCTGGCCGGCGCATTCATCCACGTCTGAAAGCACAGCGAGGACAGGGTGGTGAGGAGATGCTCACTGGGGGCGAGTGGCACAGCTGGAGTCAACCTGGGCTCACCCTGGGGGATCTGCACTCCTCCCCTCTGCCCGTTCCCCCCACAAAAGCACCAGAAACAAAAGCTGTGGTCAGAACGTCCCGGCTCTGGCCGGGCAGAGCTCAGCTCTCATCCTGGATCCACAGCCGGGGTTTTGGTTCCAGCCAGCCATGGCGAGGAGCTATTAGCCTTTCAAGTGTGTACAAAACCCAGTAACCTCTCCTCACACGGGGGAGTTATTAAAGCTGTTCCCACAAAGCAAAATGAGCTGAACCGCTTCCCACGCCTGGGCGAATCTGTTTTAGGCAGTGGGAAAATCCTTCCTCCCCGCTGTGCTGGAGCCAGAGCTGTCAGCGACAGGCTCAGCGCTGCCTGGCCCAGCGTGGGTCGATGCCACACGCTCGGGAACACCGTGGCAGGGGTTTGCCCCACGCTGACATGCACCACACTGCCCGATTCCCCTGTGCTCTGTGGAGGAGCATCGGGGCTGCTCCCACGCCAGAGACGAGCTCAGTGCTTGGAAATCGCGCAGCTTCCTCTCCACCCCCGGATATTTTTGGTTTGCAGATTTAGTCTCTGCAGCAAATGGGTATCTCAGTTTACAGCAAGAGTTTACAAAGCCTGGGAGATGGGTCATTACAAATACACAACCTCTGGCCGAGCCCACGGCTGCTCTGCACTAGGCCCTTTGTTGCCTGCACAGTCACTGCACAGAACACCCTCTGCTCACGCTGACCCTGCGCGGAGCAGCAGCGGAGAGAAACCACGGATGCCAGAGCTCCATGTGAGGGCTGGGAGCCCTGACACAGGCAAAGGGGGCTCAGAGACCCCCGGGAGCCAAACTTCCCATCCTTTCCTGGCCTGACCATCAGGTATCGCTGCCCTGGAGCAACGTATGTGTGTGTGGAGGGGTCACACACCAGTTCTGCTCTGGGGTCTGAGTAGCACCAGGCTTGTTGAGGAGCCACGGTGCTGGTCCCTGTCCCCTGCCAAGGGGTCAGGCTGTGGGCAGAGGACACTCAGCCCCATGGCAGCCCTGCTGCTCCTGAGAAGCTCTCCCGAGCAGCAAGCCCGACGCAGGGAGCCGGGAGGGGAGCAGCATGGCCGGTACCTGTCTGGCAGGCTCGCCCCATCCAGCCGGGCGGGCAGGCGCATCTGCCGGGGAAGGTGCAGGTCCCGCCGTTCTGGCACGGCACCCAGCAGAGAGCTGCGAGACAAAAACACGAGCACAGCGTCACCGAGCAGCTCTGAGGGTCCCGAGCTCCCTCCCCTGCCACCGTGGATGCGTGTACACACATGGAGCACAACACACACACAGCAAAACACACACCAGCATCAGCCCGCGGCCGGGATGCTCTTCGGTTCCAGCCCCAGAGCAACAGGGCTGAGCCGTCCATGGGGCACAGGATGGGTGGGATGAACAAGACCCTTGTTTTGCAGCCTCTGACAGGCAGCAGAAGGCCCTGGACAGCCCCCAGTGCTGCACTCTGAGCTCATCTGGGGGCAGACTAGCTGCTGATGTATCACATTTGTTTTGTGCTGCACATCACAATTGCCTCCTGAATGCATTTCTCATCCATTACCACTGATTTATATGGAAAGGACTTAGTTGTTTTATTTATCCTCTGGTAACTATAAAGTTAATAAGCGATCCCAAAGCAAAAAGGCCTGAAAGGTCGGGAATTAATCAGAAATTGAACCACATTTGGTTGTGATGCTGAAAATTTAAATGCTTTCCTACAGGGAGAATCTGCCTGACCGACAGAATGCCAGTAAATGAGCGAGCTGGCTGCCAGGGTCTCACTCAGGGACACGAGCTACCTGTCCCGTGGGAGCTGGGGAAGGACAAGCGCTGGCACGGGGGTGGCACCGCAGCCCCTCACCTCTGTCACAGCCGAGCGCGTGGCCGTTCGCTCTGCTCCAGCCGGGGCAGCACGGGGCCGCGGGCTGCGGCGCCTGCCTGTACGCCTGCCGGTACGCAACCCTGTAGATGGTCCTGCAACGCAAAGATGGGGCTGAGAATCCACCCCAAGCTCCCCATCCCGCTCCCGTGTCACAGGTCACACCCGGGAGCTCCTTCCCCACGGATCGAGGCAGGAGTCCCACAGGTCGGTACCTGGCTGGGACAGATCTGGGCCCCTCTTGGGGACCAGGAGGGTGGCACTGCCCTCACCTGTAGGTGCTGCAGAGGCGGTGGCCCTGGCAGGTGGTGAGGTAGGGCTGGTAGACGGGCTGGACGTGGGACTCGGTGTAGGCGACCGCCCGGCTCTGCGGGGCCGCGGCACAGACTCTGCGGCTGCGGAGAGGGGAGCAGGTCAGACAGCGGCTAAACACCAACCCAACCCTTCTCCCTTCGCGGCAAAGGGGCTCCGCTGATTTACACCACCCCAGGACGTGGCCTGACAGTCCCTCTCTACAAAAGGCCAATTAAACAGCAGCAGCTAATTGCCCAAGTGAGCCAGGAGGTTACTTCAAGCTGGTTTAGGGCAGCACCACAAAGCTGGAGCTCTGTGGGCTGCACAGGCTCTTACTCGCCAGCCCCTGCACGAAGGCGCTGACGCCTCCTCGTACGCTCACCCCAGCATGGTCCCTCTGCCCTGGGAGAGCACTTGGGGCCCACATTTAGGGAGGATTTTCTCAGAGCACTTCTCCTTCCCTTCGTCATCTCCCTTCACCTAAAATTACTCACTTTCTAGGTGGATTTTTCTTTTCTGAGACTTCTGCATTCCTGAAATGGATGCCCCTGTGGTCACCAAGAAATTAATGATTTCACAGGAAGGGTCAGGCTCACCACAAAAAAGGTATAGGCCAGAGGAAAGTCAACCTCCAGTCTTTCTAAGCTAACTGTGATCCAGTGAAAAACTTTCCCAGGGTTAACAGATGAAGCGGTCTTGGTTAAAAACTCTTCTTTTTTCTCCAACATTTTGCAGCCCAAGCAGGTCAGCCCCACTGAGGAACTCATCTACTTGTCTCAGCCTCCCAGCCCAATTAGAAACTAGAATAAAAAGCCTGGGAATTAGCATGGAGATCAGCTGGCTTCCATTAACTCCAGAAAACTCCTCACAGCCTCACTCATTAATGCTATAGAAGATGCAATTTTAAATGGCAATCGTTTGTTTTGCAAAATTTAGAATAAAGCTATAGCTAGAGCCTGTGCATGCGAGCGAGGAATTCAGCTTGTGGTTTTAGTCACGACCAGAATGCAAAAGATTTAATGCTAGAGGAGAGCATTTCAATGTGAAAACAAACTTTGTAGAAAATGTGAGCTGTATGTGGGGGGGTGGGTGTTGAGCTCGAGCTCCTTTTGGCTGGGGAAGAAACTGGGGCACCGAGCTCTGGGCTTTCTCTGACCCAGCGGGGGCTGAGCTGCGTTTCCCAGTCTGTGCTGGGATGCAGGACACCGTTCTGGACACATTTCCCACAAAGGGAAGGGGAATCGCTGGAGCTGCCACTCCTGGGCTTGCGGGACCATGGACCATGGATCGCAGCTGTCTCAGCATCCCAGGGAGCACAGGACAAAAAGCCCAGAGTGTCTTTGTGTCCCCTGCATGAAACTAAATGAAGCCGGGACATTTCCTCTGAGAGGTGTTTTTTCTTTAGTGACCAAATAAACAGCAGTGAAGGGCTGCCGAGCCCCGGCTGCCCCAGGAGGACTCGGCAAAGCCTTTTCCCAGCTCCTCGCCAGCCCGCGAGCAGGGCTCTCCATCACCCCGAGAGGATGCGCCACGCCGTGACATGCGACAGCGCACACCCGGGAGATGGAGACAAAACCAGTGCTTACCCTGCCCGGGCAAAGCCATCGGTGCTGGCCACGCTGAGGATGAAGAGGAGGCCCCAGAGGAGGCGGCCGATGTGACGCATGTCCTGTCCCTCCCGCGGGGCCCTGGGCTGCACGGCACGACAGTCTCGCTTTCGAGTGGGAAGCGCTGGCTCCTACCGCATGTCTTGTCCTTCAGCGAGGAACCCTGCAAGCGAGAGAAGAGCGGTGTGAACATGCAGCATCTGTCCCCAGCTGGTGGCATCTCATGGGGCCATGGGGACGGTGCCAGCCCCTGCTCCTGGGATCAGAGGGACGGTGCTGGGTGTGCGCAGATCAAAGCACAGGGGTAGGGGGGACATGAGGGGCCTGTGAACCCCTTGCAAGGTGAGTGCTCCTCCAGGCACAAACCCACTTTGCCCCGCTCATTTCAATGGTGTGGCAGTGATTTACCCCGAGAGGACACAGGAGATGCTCTTGCAGTGCTGGGGGCCGCACGGTCGCTTGTCAAGCGGCAGGGAAGGGACCTGTGTCACATGGAACACGCTGCCAATTCCAGGCAGCGAGGGCAAAACAATGGCTCGTAATTTCTTAATCTATACAGCATTGTAAAGCTGTGTTTTCCCACCACATAACACACTGAAATCTGATCTTCTTCTCTTTAAAATACAAGTTCTTGCCAGAAAAAAAGTGCTGTAAGGACCATATGTACTGTCTGCAGAGTCAGTACTAACAGAGTCGCAAATAAAGAGGCTTTGATTTTCTAGCAGAGGACAAATATGAAATGAGGCTGAAGAAGGTCAATAGCAATATCTAATTGAAACAATATCTAATTTAAACAAAACAGTTGGCCTCCGGATGGCAGCAGTTAAAGGAGGAAGAAAAAAAGAAACCTACCTTAAATATATACCAATTAAAGAAATAATCAGTCTTTCTGGTTAAACCGTGAGAAAGGAGAGGCTTTATGGGGAGGCAACACAAAATGAAACATCCTTCTGAAACCGCACATCTCATGAGCTGGAAATAAACCTTCTAAAATCCCTAGGTGATGTGGGACTGGGGATTGCAGGTTCATCCCAAACTCCTTCAGCACAATTCCTAACTCCGAGCCAAGCTGTTGGGAATAACCAGTATAACCATCCCAAAACTATGGAGCCTACAGGTCTCAAAGCCCTTCATCAAGGCGCTCAGTATGAACTTTTCCTTTGTGCAGGTGAAGAAACTGAAGCACAGAGAGATGCAAACCTGCATCTGGAGAGAAACCAGTCCGTTGCCTTCCTGCCCCATAATATATAAAGGTTTTGTGCATGTTCCCATGCAGTGATAGTGCTGAGCAGCCCCTTCCCATGTCTCAGCCCACGAGCAGGGTGCACAGCTCTGCTTGGCTGAGCAGATGCCTGGGCTTGTCTTAACCTCTGTACAGGCCCAGCTTTGAGGATGCACGGAGGATTTTTTGTGGTATAAAGCCTGTGGTCCTCCATTCTCCTCCAAACATAGCAATAAACTTCATCTTCTAATGGTTAACATGTGGTATCTTCACCATGAGAAAATCAAATCTGGGTTGACTGGCAGGAAAGTTTAGAAAAAAATAGCAAAGAAATCTTCTTTCTCCCCAGTCGTTTTGGAGACATCCAGGGACACCGGCATACAGAGATGTACAAACTCCCCACTGCTCAGCCAGCGGCTTTTCCCAGAGCTATACTGGGACACATATTTTCCTTCCAGGCACAGTAGCACTGCTCCTCCAGAAGTCTGTAAGTTAAACTCCGCCAACCATCTCCATCCTCCCACAGGATTCCCGTGACCGCTGTGGGAGCTTTCCCTGCAGGGAAGGCAAGAAACGCAGGGCACGAGCTTAAAATATAGACGGTTTGTTTTCTTGATTTGAAATGGAGCAGCATTGCCCTACCTCAAGCGGTTGGAGTATCCCTCTGGGTCAGACAATTATGGTTGCTTCATACCAGAAAAAGTTTCAAAAGTGGAAAATATGACAGTCTATACTTGTATTTTTTATGAGCTTATGAAAATCAGCCTCTTTAAAGCCGCTGAAGATCCTTCAACCTGTTTCCACTACCTATTCTAATACTCATCTTTTAAAGCACATAAGGAAAATCTTTCCATAATTAAGAAAAAAAAAAGGGGGGTTTTGTCACTGCCTTTCTAGTCTCTCAAATAAAGAGGCGAAGCCGCATGGTCTGGCAAGCGAAACAATGTGGGTGCATCTGAGCGTCTGCAGTTTCAGGGGCAGCAAAGTCTCCTCGTGGCCCATGTGCTCCTGTGAGTCTGGGGGTCCCTCTCCCACCTTCCAGAAACATTCCTGTAGTTCTGTCTGCTCTTCCCTAACCCACCACAGCAACCCACGGGAAAATCCAGCCCCCCGTGTGGGTGAGCAGCGCTTTGGCCAGCTCTGCCCACCGAACCAAGGCTAAAACTCCAGCTGATGGCAGCAGTAGGAATCGGGGTCTGTCTGCAAAGTGGTGCAAGAGAATCCAGTCCCTCAAGAGGGTGCAATGACCGCCGCGGGAACGCGACGGCTGCACTTTTCCAAACAGCCTGGCCTGGTTCTGCAGGTGAAACCGCTGCTCCCAACCACGCACTGGACCTGGTCTGTGCCCTGAGAGTCAGCATCAGCCGCAGAGAGATGGATTTTCCTTCACAAACACCCCCAGCTGTTCTCTCCGCACAGGCTGGGATGCAGGCGCCGCGGAGCGCAGGCACAGGGATGCGAAGGAGCAGGGCTGGGGACGTGGGCACAACGGAGCTGGGTGCAGGGCGGGGGACACTGCGGAGCAGGCTGCGGGGGTACGGGACCGTGCAGCAGGGCACAGGGACACGGCACGGCTGCAGGGACACCGGTGTCACGGAGCAGGGCGCAGGGACACCGCTCTCAGGGCGCAGGGATGCTCCCCCCGCCCGCATCAGGCCGAGCCCCGCTCCCCCGGCCGCTGCCCGCCCCG